>JANFOE010002314.1:0-167500 GCA_025667525.1 Glebionis coronaria
ATATATATATATATGTATATATATATATTATATATATCTATAATATATATGGGGCTAAGTTTGACATAGAAAATAAAAAGGTGCCATGTCATATCCGATGTGTCATTTTCGTATTGGATATTTTTGCTATATCTAATTTATTTTGAAACTAAATCTTTTTTCTAAATCCATATATTTTTACCCTAATATAATTCTTTATATTATCATGATCCTGAATATCATTCATTCGGTGTTTCATTCTTTCATTATGCTATTCACGAACCCTAATATCAAGCATACAAGCATATATTCAAGATCCTAATCAGGTTCCATTTTCTTTCTATGTGTTTGTTCAATCTTTGGTTTATTTTTGCTTCTTTATTGGAATGTAATGGCTGAAAAAAACTTAACTGAAATTACAGTGATTCTATGTTAAGAGATAAACTCATTGTTTTTTTTATCTTGAGTTGTGATTCCTGGGGTTCTTAATCCTAGTCGGGTTTTGAATAAGAAGAACGAAAGGTCAGTAAAAATAAGCAAAAATATCAGCAAAAAAAACCTTAGAAAACATTTATTTTATATAAATATTTAAGGCTTTTTTTATTTATTGTGAATTTTATTGGTGAATTGGATTTGTATGTGAATCTGATTTGTATGAATTTGGTTGTTTGAGCAGAGATAAATAAATCTTGGAGGCCGTTGTTATCGGCAAACTCATCGCTTCTAGCTTGGAAGTAAAGGTTTACCTCAAAATACAATAAATGTATCATATATATTCTGATGTGATCAAAACTTTTAAATGTATCATTCGTAATGAGCTGCGTGTTTAAAAAGGCGCAGTTCAGTTATTCTCGATAAAGTGCAGTTTTGCAGCAACCATGAACACCTTACCAGAAGCAGTCGCAAACAACCTTTGAAAGGTCTATAGTTGTTTGAATTCGACCAGGACCAGTTTGACTTGTATTGGGTGTGAGGTGAGAGTTAACTTTTCTCTTGGTTTTAGAGTTTTAAAAGTAGCTTATATCACACTTGTTTTTAAGTATTTTCAATATCTAGTTACTTAAGGATGGTGCTATTATACTTGCTGGAACACCTAGGTTGCCAAATTACTAGGGAGACGATCATAACTAGGCACTACGATGAGCTTATTAAAATGGGAATCAATCCAACTTTGAAGGGGGTTAAACGGGACCAGAAGTTCCCTTATGTGTTAACGGTTATGGTTCAGGAGGTGTGTGGTTCGAGGCCTGTGGTTCAGGGCTGTTGCTCAGGAGCCTTGGTTCAGAGGGTGTGGTTTGGAGGGTTTATTGGGATACAAGAATTCAGACCTCGTGACAAGTGAATACGCTGGATGTAGTAGCTCAACCCATTACAACTATTAAGGTATACAAGTGGTCAATCAATATATCATACTATCTCTTTGGCCTCTTATTTTTTTCCAACCTTTTGACGTAATCGGTATTATAGTGTTTTAGTTGGTGTACTGGGGAATGGAATTAGACCAGGAGAACAATGAAATTATTTCTCACAATCTAGGTAACACTTTGATTCTTTTAATGCATACAAGACAAGTCTTTTAATTCGTTTTGATCAGTGATGAGTTACACTATTAGTATTATTGTTATACGGTTACTTTTGTAATCATAATAGCACATTAGTTGTTTTCTTGCGTCTCACATCAGATCATATATAATGACATGCGTATGTGTATGCAGTTAAATAAAATACATGGTATCTCTATTGGTTTTTCAATTAACTCTTTTTCTATAAGATGAAATACAATGTCTATATTGGTTTTCCGATAAGATCATTTATATCTTTTTTTGTTTTCTATAGAGAATATCTGCCTCAGATGCATTTGTTGTCTATATTGGTTTATGCTTTATGGAATGGATCATTTAATTATCGTGACTCAAACTTTATATAATAAGTTTTAGTTTTAGATTCCCAAAACCGGATTGATAACTTTTTAAAATTATATGTTTCTGAAAGGATTACTTATTATTATTTTCATTATAATATACAAAGATCTTCGAGACCAATCGAGAAGACTAACACAAAAAACTCACTCAGGAGCGTATGAGGCAACGTGCCACAAAGGTTGGTGGCAGCAGTTGATGATGAAGAGATCATACTGTAAATATACATCAATCAATGTACAGTTTTGTACAAAAAGACCAAGCATGGGAATAATAGACCTGCGTAGGTAACTCTCCTTTTTGAGTTATGTTTACTTATCAGTTTGAGCACATTAGGCTAATCATATGAGAGTCTGGTCATCATATGACATTAACTGTTACAATTACAAATCTGACTTTTGGAGTAGAAAAAAAGCAAGAGATGTGATTCTTCCCATAGCGCTCAAGATGAAAACAGATGCAAATCGTCCCATATAAATTCTGATGTGATCAAAACTTTTAAATGTATCATTCGTAATGAGCTGCATGTGCAAAAAGGCGCAGTTTAGTTCTTCTCGATAACGTGTAGTTTTGCAGCAACCACGAACACCTTACCAGAAGCAGTCGTAAACGACCTTTGAAAGGTCTATATTTTTTGAATTCGACTAGGTCTGACTTGTATTGGGCGTGAGGTGAGAGTTAACTTTTTTTTTTGGTTTTAGAGTTTTAAAATTTTCTTAGATCACACTTATTTTTAAGTATTTTCAATGTCTGGTTACTTAAGGATGTTGATATTATACTGGCTGGAACATCCAGGTTGACAAATTACTGGGGAGATGGTCACAATTGACCACCACGATGAGCTTATTAAAATGGGGATCAATCCAACTTTGAAGGGGGTTAAACAGGCCTGGTTAAAAAAAAGTTAGTGACTACAACAGTTCATACCCATATAGGACAATGAAGTGCTTCCTGGAAATGAGCAATGCATCCTACGATTTACAATAAGAGTAAAAAAGGCCTACGTGTATATAACTCTAACAAGAATGCTAGAAAGGTTGATAATTAATCCCATTATAAATGCTTATAGCACCCGGTTCTATAACAGGTCAGTTGGTGCTAATTTTTGTTTATATTCTCAAATAGAGGTCCCCTTTTTTATAGTTGAATTGTTTGGTATTGATTGAATTATGTAATATGTATTTCCTGTAGGGGATAGTGAATATATGCCGTTTATTGAGGCTCTTGGAAAATTCTCTTATCGTGTTGGTAAATACTTTGCATATGCTTTGACTTATAACGGAATAAAGGATGAACAGAACTTAACAAACTTTATAATCGTTTTTAGGTTTTGGAAACTTTTTCTTGATACATATGAGCGATTTCTAGATATAAAATTAACGCGTGATAACAACATCACCACTAGAATGACTTACCAGGTACTGAAAATGTGGAAATACATACCGAAAAGGTGGAAGAAATACAATTTGCAGTTTGCAGGTGATGTCCAACTTCATACCATAGGAAGTGTATACCTATGTATTTTTGTGGCATGTTAATTCCATTATACAAGCCAGGAGTATGTACTGGATTGTTGGAAATGAGGGGACTGAGTTTATTGAGGATGATATGCTTCAGCTACAAAAGGGGAATATGGATTTTGCTTTCTCTTTGGATGGGTGGGGGTTTAGCATATCCGAGTTTTTGTAGTTTTATACAAGTAAGCTTTGGGCGAGTGTGTGGACTTTTATAAGGTTTTACGGGTTCGAGGTACTTTATTCTTAATAACAAGATGAGAGTGGATAAGAAAGGGCTGGCGCCTGGGAGTAACGCGAGACCTGTATTTGGCAATGCTTTCACAGCAACGCCAAGGCGATTTGTTTATTAAGGTTAACATTCTTTAATTGTAAACATATTTTGCTATCATCTTTCCCACCTGTATGCATCCTATCAGCATGAATGTGCTGAAAACAAGTAGTATACGACTACATATCTTTATAAATGCATCCCTGTACAACAACGCTTCAAAACATTTTTGATTCAATATATAAAGTATTACAAATACAAACAAATTTGATGCAAAATTCCCCTAAATCTGATTAATGGACTATATTTTCCAAACGTCACAACAACACCGAAATCACTTTGTCAAGAGAAAATAATCCCACAAATGTGACAATCCGTCAATTTATGGTTGATATTTTATTCTCAAGTATTATTTTAAAAAAATATTATTTTAATGTTATATTATGAACTCACTCATTTTTGGGAAGAAATTTGGGGTTTACGTCTTGAAGTAGCATCGACTACGTTTAAACCGAAGAATTCTACGTTACGTGCTTACGTTTACATACACCGTTTTGGTGACAGTTCGACATTTTAGGAAAAAAATTTATCCTTGAATATTATTTTGGAATTTTAAATTTGTGTTGGTTCATAAACTCACAAATTTACGAGAAGAGATTAGGACTTACGTGCATAATTTAACGTCCTTTACGACTAAACCGGAAACCCTAGGTTTACGTATTTATGTCTTTGAACTCCGTTTTTAATGAGACAATTTTAATTAGATTTGTTTTGTGCCGTTGATTCATAATTTATAAAAACGTTTTTCGTAAAACGACCCGAGGGCACGTAAATCGAGGAAACTAGAATCGAGGAGTACCCGTAAATTAGTGGAGATGAGACAAGTTTACACTTGCCTCACCCCCACTATGGGTGGCCAAGACTTAGACAACACAGCAAGTGTGGTGTCAAGTTTACATACACACTAAGGATACATGTCCTTAGTGCTATGCAAAACCACTTAACCACACAACAAGCTAACCATAAACCATTTCTCACACATGCAAACCAAGAAACTCTCACAACTCTTCCTCTCTCCCCTTGAACGTCCAAAACCACCATTATACCACCGTCATCATCAAATTTTGACCATAAACAAAAGATATAATCAACATATGTTGATAACTACACAAAAAGATGAAGATTGGAGGTGATTTTAACATATAAAAAGGAGTTTTTATGGAGGTCTTTGGGCTGATTTTCAAGATGGATTTTAGGGCTGATTTGTTGAAGGTGTCTTCATATCCTTGGTAATCTTGAAGGTGGTCTTGATATTTCATAAGATTGGTTACCAAAACCAAGCCTTGTTCATCCAAAATCTCAACCTTTTCATCACTTTGGTGGTATATACATTGTTTCTTCCTATCCTCTTGTTATTTTGATTATGTAATCTTGTATTTTTTTATTTATGTATATGTATATGATGATGAATGATGATTAAAAATATTATGTGGGGATTTGGTGTTGATAAACATGGGTAAAAAGATAGAAAACCACATGTAAAATAGTTAAATCATGCTTAAAATAATTGGCTGTATAAAAACAGTAAGAAACCCTATGATAAACTGATAAAATGGTATAGTGGAATCAATATAAAGTAAGTATTAATTCTTGTACACATGTGAGAGTTGGCCATGCAATGGAATCATTATAATGAGTGAGATATGATCAAAACAAAACTGATGTGTCAATCTGAATAGTCTGTTTTGTGAGGACTGTTAGGGATACTTAGACTTAGATTTAGCAGTAGCTAAAACTAAGTTAATTGTATCACATATCATGTAATTTATGGTTTCCAAAAATGAGCTTCTATCTCCTTTTAGAACTCAAGATATGATAAAAATGGTTAAAGTGAAACTAAAAATCAGATTTGTGAAATTAAAGTATAAAGTATTATAATAGCACTCAATAAATATAGTATAAAATGTAAAATTAAAACCCACTAACTTATATATAACATTTATATAAGTATGTACAATAATAAATAAATGAGACATTTTATAAAAATGGCAATTTGATAAGTTTTATAAGTTATAAAACTATAAACATGATATTTACGTCTTTTCGGCTAAAACCGTAAAATAAACGTTTTCGTCAATTAAAACTTAGATGGTCGGACCCGTCTAATGTAAAATTTTTATAAATCATATACTGATATATAAGTACATATTACAAGTAAAAACCGATAAAACCCGAGCTTTATAACATACGGACATTAACGGGCCAAATTAGCCTTATTGGACTATTGACCCAACTAGTTTGAATAAACACTAATGGACTTACTCATTGGGCTTAACCCACTTGGGCCCAACATATGAGTATAGGCCTGATATTAAAAAGTATAAATGGACTAATATAAAGTATTGGACTTTAATGGGCTTATTGGGCCGTAACAAGTAAAGAAGTTAAACTCGTGAAACTAGTATAAACATTTACTAACACATAACACTATAATGAGTGAATAAAGATGTACAATCCCACTTGATCATCATCATATTTATAAAATCATCATATATATACATAGCTATTATTTTTATAAAAGTCATTCGGCAAGAGTCTAAGACCGAATATTACTTGTCTAGGTTTCCATGATTGAAGCACGTACCGTACATCCAAATCGCCGATAACCACCTTTCCCAATCAACGTGAGTTCATAGCCTCGCACTCTTCTAAATGTTTTTATGAAATGTTTTATAAACCCGTGAGGGAGATAACATGTTAGTTTTTATGAAATAGGTCACTAGTAGTCCCGATTGTTTGTTTATTGATTTGGACCCGAATGATTGTATGACCCGATGAATGATTGTATGACCCGATGTATGAAATAAAATGGATTATTAAAGTTAGGTTATGTCACTAAAAGTCCCATTAGCATGAATTGTGAACTACCGGGATTTGGTAGACGCTTATGCATATAATAGTACTATTTGGGGACGGTCACCCCAGTTCGCGCCTTGACGGTTGATCCCCGTCGTGCCACATTGATTGGTAAGCGAATTTATGTATGAGAAGATTTCCATAGCGTGATCTTTGTGACGACACGCTAACTTAGATGGGCAAATGAGTTTCGGGTTAGCTACCCGTTGTTTGTTATAGTAAGGTAACAATGTCATGCGGCTTATAATAATCCAAATAACGAAATACTGCTATACGCACTGAATTACGATATATTGCTTGACTAGCAATACGGAGTCTTACTATTGATATTATGTTCGTGTTTTGGTTTTTCATAACCATATTCATATAACGGTTTTTATTTAACTCTATACAATGTTATAAAACGTATTGTATGATATTTTTACGACATTGGTTCGTATAATGATTTTGAAGGCGAAAGCCTATATTATGATTTTGATAAGGATTTGTATAAAATGACTTTGGCTATTTTATGGCCTATTACAAAGATTTGTGCAAAATGATTTTCGGTAATAATTATATACCGATGATATATTAATGGTTTCATTAAACTCTATGAATTCACTCGGCGTTATCGCTGACGTTTCCTTTTAACATGTTTTATCTCAGGTACTTGAAGGTAATTCTCGGGAAGACGACAATAATTCATGGCCCGCACTTATATAACAATTTCTATTCAAATGCTTTGTAAAAATTGTATGAAATATTATGACTTGGGACCTATGTAAACTTGATATTTATGAATGGAAATGCTTTATTATTAAACGACGCGATTTTTATGCGTTGTCTATGATGTGAGTAATGTGCTATCCCGTAACACCAACGAGTCTTCCGCTGTATTGAATTGTGTAAATTTGGGGGTGTTACAGTTTGGTACCAGAGCTCTCGTTATAGAGAACGAAAGATTTTTTAAAACCAAGGTTTTGAATAAAACATTTCAAAATCTTTTAACTATAAACATTTTTCTTTAAATGTCTAAAAATCTTTTGACTATAACGGTGCCGAAGAATTCCCGTGTTACCGACAAGGCCAGACTGAGAAGTGTTATTTTAATATATATATATATATACCTTGGATTATATATATATATATATATATATATATATATATATATATATATATATATATATATATATATATATATATATATATATATATATATATATATATATATATATATATATATATATATATATATATATATATATATATATATATATATATATATATATATATATATATATATATATATATATATATATATATATATATATATATATATATATATATATATATATATATATATATATATATATATATATATATATATATATATATATATATATATATATATATATATATATATATATATATATATATATATATATATATATATGTTGTAATTTGATTACATGATTGTTTGATGATTGTTTTAATACTTATACGAGGTATTTATACGACGTAGATTGTCACAAGGGACCCTAACTCCCCTAGCAAATCAATCGAAGCTATTTCCGTAGGAATTCTAGCTATTCTAGATCTAAACCAAGTTGCGGATATTTATGATCCCAACAAAATGGTTCATATTCGTAGAAATGTTGATATTAGTTGATTGTGATATTGAAGAAGAATTGGCGAGATTAAATCTGATATCGATGTCATGACGATCTTTCCTTATAGAGTGGAGTTTGACAAAACGTTACCACCTGGAAAGGTGTCATCTGATTCGTTGTCACCCAATTCTTAAATATGAGATTTAAAGGGTGAATGTTGCACTTGAGACTGTCATTGGAACCATTACCCAAAAGCCTCATGCCACTAGTACCTTTCCGAGAAGTCTGATTGAATGTGTGAGTCATTTCATACTAGTGACTCATTTGATAACTATTGTTGTAAGAGCTATAGGATTGGAAATTAAGTGTTGATTCATATCGAGCTTTTATTGCCCTTTTAAGGTCTAAGAATAAGGTTGAAGGTATTGAAGAATGAGGTAGGATATCAAATTGAGTATAAGTTGATTGAAACTTGAATGAAGTAAAATTTAACCTTTATGGAATATGAGACTGTTAAGAGGAAGTCGTTAAGTTCTGTGATTAAATTATAAGGTTTTAATTGATTGTTGATTTGTGGTAAGTGTTGTTCGTAGGCCATTATCCAATGATGAGGATGCCCAGTGTCCAAGAAATAAATTGAAGAAATCTTCTTTTGAATTGAGACCGATGGATCTTCTGGGACAGGTGGAACACCTAATGACTCTTGTAGATTAGTATTCATTGTGGTATATTTTAAAAATAATCCCTAACTTAACTGAGACATCAGTTGGTAGGATGAGTTCTTAGAATTGTATGACATAGTGACACATAATGTGTTACGATACAATTTTGACTTGTTTGTGATTAATGAAAAGACTACCATTGATTGCTAAATCCTACATGTATCGATGTTATCTATCTTTATTTGCTTCATCCTAATGTTCGCATTAGTGATGCAACCATTGAACAAGTACTCATCTCGATTTGAGTTACGTTGTGAATTATTATTTTTGAGTGCCATCGAGGTCATGAACCTCATGATTAAGTGGCTAAGCTCATTTCCTGATATATTGAAGTTAGTTCTTGGTGAACAACTTTTCATCACTCTTTTGCAGATCACTCATTGTTTTTATAAAGATAAAACAGTATCCTTTGAGAAAAATTGAATTTTCATCACTATAAGGATTATTCAAATGGAGATTTATAAGTGATTGTTATCGAAATGAAGTTGTTTATAAAACACCTTGGAAAACTTAATCGTTTTCATAACAAAGAAAATCTTTGTAAATTTATTTTTGATTCTTATTTAAGAATTATGCATGAAAATGTTTTTATTATAAACATGATGATAAAATTTTGACGAACTGAGTATTGCATCGTTAATCTTGAAATTGTATATAGTTGCGCGCCTACATACAATATTAGAAGTGACCATGCAAGGCTGATTAGTAGTCACCATAAAATTATTAATAAACACTAAATTTTCTTTGAAGATTATGAAAGATTAAATTTTATGAGATCTGTAAAAAATGCATAATAGGGACATATTATTAGGGACACCTACATATGTGCCCATACTATTTATACTTCTGAGTCGAATTTACTCATCTGTGGAAATTGTCTTATTTGACAAATTGATATTCCCTTCTTGTCCAATTCTCCCGTGGCGAGATTCTTTGGAAAAGTATCTGATTACCGAGTGTTGATATCCGATTGGATGTATCGATGTTCCTATCATTTCTTTTGATTTGATTCCATTTGAATGACCTGGGTAATGATCCGAGGAGCTTTCGAATGCGTACTCAAACTATGAAAACGTGGGATATATTCATATTCGTTAATGTTTTCGTCTGTATCTGATTTGAAATTTTCTCGCATAGATTATGCGTTGACCTTATTCTTTTAAGATTAGTTATGTCTCTTGATATCCTTGAATTTGTGAAGGATTCTGAGTTATTATTAGTATTTTGAGAAGTTCACATCTTATCAATGGCAATAAAACTGAAAAGTTGATGGTGCCAGTAGAGTGGATTGATTAATTATGACATGACGACATTGTCTTAATTGATGGGAACTCGAGTATAATTCCCCTAAATGATAAGATGTGGATTATCAAAAGTGATCTAAATAATTCTTGATGGATGACCATATCCTGCATTTAGACTTGAAATTATACCGTGAATGGTTGTGAACTAGTCATAGATCTTGTAATCTAGAAAGAACCTAATATGAATTTATTTAAAGATGTTTCTGTTATCTAAAACTTTAGGAGGTATTTGCTGGTGAATTACCTAGACTTTCGCCATTAAGGCAAGTTAAATTTGGTATTGATTATATTCCCGGTGCTGCACCTGTGGTATGTGCACTGTACGTCAGCACCATCAGAATTAAAGGAATTACCGTACAACTGAGAGAGTTGTCGGAGAAAGATTTTATTCTACCGAGCTCGTCATCATGAAGAGCTATGATGTTATCATTCCTTATATTTATTGATTACCGTGAACTAAGTAAATTGACGGTCGAAATCGATATCCATTACTCAAGATGAAAGATTTGTTCGATCATTTCCAAGGTTCTAGCGTGTATTCAAAAACTTGATCCACATGCATAGTTATCATCGATTTCGCGTCCGCGAAGAAGATTATCTATTCCAATCACTACATCCAGAACTTGTAATGAACATTATGAGTTTCATGTTATGTTGTTTGGATTGACCAATGCACATGTAGCATCCATAAATTTGGTGAATCTCGTGTGTAGGCTGTAATTTGATAAATTCATACTTGTGATCATTAAGGACCATTTGTTTGTTTCTAAGAATAAGAAGGAGTTAATAATTATTTATAGATTGCCCTGAATTGGCCGAACAATGAAAACATGTACCTTGAATAATTAACATGTGATTTAAGACTTAATCCTTTATATTAATTGACCGTGTGATTAATAGATAATGGAATATATTGACTCTTCAAAGATTAGAGCCATTAAGGCTTTGGGATATACCAAAAAGAAAAATGCAAATATGTTTTGACAAATGTTTTAACAAATGTTTTAACAAAGGATTTTAAAGGATTATTCCCTTATACCCAAATCATTTAACTAAACTCATGTTTAGGGGTAAATGTTTGGGTATACCTCAAGACAACCTAAGAGGGATTGAGGAAACCATTTAAACCATGACTTGAAATTTGAAACGACAATTTTTACTTGTCAACTAAGAAAATTTTGACCAAAGTATAAACAAAGATTTTCAAACATTTACGAATCTTATTAATTATTTTCAATAAATCAACAAAAATCGTGTTAACTAAATTCAAATTTATTTTGAATATTTTTATATAATTGGTCGAGCTAAGAAATTTAAAATTTTTACGCTTGCGTTTCAATTTTTTTTATTATTTAATTACTTGTAATATGTATCGACACTTTAAAACGTCGGATTGAACAAAACTAATAAAAATGATAGTTGAGACGAAACTAAAACTTAGAAAATATGAAGAAAGAATTTTTGAATAACTACGGTCATGATAATTATTTCATCAGGAAAAGTGAATGTAGATACAGACACATTATATAGAAAGGATAAAGAACCAATTAGGATGTATTTCTTAATAATTATTGTGCAAAATAAATTGCCAACAATTTGAAAAATATCTGATGCTTGTAAAAAGGATAATATAGATAATAAAGGGGTTCGCGGCTAATGTGAACCATTAGAATTGAGAAGTCGATGGCGTTAAATGTTTTAAAGGCCAACTATGGTTGCCTAAATATGGGGATTTTGAGATTTAGTGATGTTGGAATCTCATAAGATTAAGTATTCTATTCATGCTATTTCTGATTTAATGTATCTTTATCTGAAGAAGTTATACTGATGGCAAACTATGAAGGCAGACATCGCCTCATACATTAGTAAACGTCTAACTATTGCAAAGGTCATCATCCGAATTTGATTCGATTTGGATCATCGTCGACAGACTAACCAAATCTACTAATATCATTCCCGTTAATGATAGGTTCTTGATGAAGAAATTGACTCTTTGTATTTAAAGGAGTTGTGTAAACATAGTGTGCATGTATCGATCATCTCTATCAAGATCCTCACTTCGCATCAAATTTCTAGAGATTTGCTCAGAAGTCATTGGGAACGAATCTTGATGAGAGTACTGTTTACTACCCCAATCGAAGGGACGAGGTAAAGTAACGATACAAAACACTAGAAGTGTTGTTTTATGCTTGAATAATTGACCTTTGGTAATGAACTATATAATTGTTTTCCTTTGGAGAGATCATCATTGATAATTATTGTATTAGGATCGAGATCGAATCTTGTGAGGAACTAAATATGAGAGCATCTGTAAGCAGGAGTTGGGATGAAGACACCCGACATACACCCACTGTGAGTTGGACATGTCTTTTAGGTTTAAGGTTGCCTATGATGACCAACCTAACCTTACAAAATACCCGACCCGCGAGACCTGAAATGGTTGTTGAAATTAGGATCTGATTATTGACTGCCGATAGTAGGCAAGAGGTTATGTGAATATGAAATGTAGATCCTGAAGTGCAGAATGGGTAGCGAAGTTATGCCAAAAATTTTAACCTTGGAAAAATGAATTAATGATCTGAAAGATCATGGGAAGTAAGTCCCCGTTGTATGGGACCATTGAGATGATATAAAAGTTGGTTTGAAAGGCATATAAGCGGGATCTACCCTATGACTTCAAGGGCTGCACGAATTATGTTTCGTATATCGAACTTGATAAAATGTCTATCAAGTGAAAATCTGATTACTTCTTGATGAAGTTTAGATCGGCGAAAAGTTGCATTCATCAAAACCCATGAAAACCATGGATAGAGAAAGTAAGTCAACATTAAGCCTGATCGTATTCCCGTAGTTATGTTTGATGAAACTCACGTATTGTAATGAATTACACTTGTGAGAAAAGATCGTATGTGGAGGAAATACCCACATGGCTTTAACTCTATAAGAAGCGAGTAGTAAGATAAATTGATCTTTGAGGACAAAGATCCTGTTTAGGGGTAAATGTTGTGACAATCCGTCAATTTATGGTTGATATTTTATTCTCAAGTATTATTTAAAAAAAATAATATTATTTTAATGTTATATTATGAACTCACTCATTTTTGGGAAGAAATTTGGGGTTTACGTCTTGAAGTAGCATCGACTACGTTTAAACCGAAGAATTCTACGTTACGTGCTTACGTTTACATACACCGTTTTGGTGACAGTCCGACATTTCAGGAAAAAAATTTATCCTTGAATATTATTTTGGACTTTTAAATTTGTGTTGGTTCATAAACTCACAAATTTACGAGAAGAGATTAGGACTTACGTGCATAATTTAACGTCCTTTACGACTAAACCGGAAACCCTAGGTTTACGTATTTACGTTTTTGAACTCCGTTTTTAATGAGACAATTTTTATTAGATTCGTTTTGTGCCGTTGATTCATAATTTATAAAAACGTTTTTCGTAAAACGACCCGAGGGCACGTAAATCGATGAAACTAGAATCGAGGAGTACCCGTAAATTAGTGGAGACGAGACAAGTTTACACTTGCCTCACCCCCACTATAGGTGGCCAAGACTTAGAGAACACACCAAGTGTGGTGTCAAGTTTACATACACACTAAGGACACATGTCCTTAGTGCTATGCAAAACCACTTAACCACAAAACAAGCTAACCATAAACCATTTCTCACACATGCAAACCAAGAAAATATCCCAACTCTTCCTCTCTCCCCTTGAACGTCCAACACCACCATTATATCACCATCATCATCAAATTTTGACCATAAACAAAAGATATAATCAACATATGTTGATAACTACACAAAAAGATGAAGATTGGAGGTGATTTTAACATATAAAAAGGAGTTTTCATGGAGGTCTTTGGGCTGATTTTCAAGAAGGAGTTTAGGGCTGATTTGTTGAAGGTGTCTTCATATCCTTGGTAATCTTGAAGGTGGTCTTGATATTTCATAAGATTGGTTACCAAAACCAAGCCTTGTTCATCCAAAATCTCAACCTTTTCATCACTTTGGTGGTATAGAGATTGTTTCTTCCTATCCTCTTGTTATTTTGATTATGTAATCTTTTATTTTTTTTATTTATGTATATGTATATGATGATGAATGATGATTAAAAATATTATGTGGGGATTTGGTGTTGATAAACATGGGTAAAAAGATGGAAAACCACATGTAAAATGGTTAAATCATGCTTAAAATAATTGGCTGTATAAAAACAGTAAGAAACCCTATGATAAACTGATAAAATGGTATAGTGGAATCAATATAAAGTAAGTATTAAGTCTTGTACACATGTGAGAGTTGGCCATGCAATGAAATCATTATAATGAGTGAGATATGATCAAAATAAAATTGATGTGTCAATCTGAATAGTCTGTTTTGTGAGGACTGTTAGGGATACTTAGACTTAGATTTAGCAGTAGCTAAAACTAAGTTAATTGTAGAACATATCATGTAGTTTATGGTGTCCAAAAATTAGCTTCTATCTCCTTGTAGAACTCAAGATATGATAAAAATGGCTAAAGTGAAACTAAAAATCAGATTTGTGAAATTAAAGTATAATAGTATTATAATAGCACTCAAACAAATATAGTATAAAATATAAAATTAAAACCCACTAACTTATATATAACATTTATATAAGTATGTATAATAATAAATAAATGAGACATTCTATAAAAATGGAAATTTCATAAGTTTTATAAGTTATAAAACTATAAACATGATTTTTACGTCTTTTCGTCTAAAACCGTAAAATTAACGTTTTCGTCAATTAAAACTTAGATGGTCGGACCCGTCTAATGTAAAATTTTTATAAATCATATACTGATATATAAGTACATATTACAAGTAAAAACCGATAAAACCCGAGCTTTATAACATACGGACATTAACGGGCCAAATTAGCCTTATTGGACTATTGACCCAACTAGTTTGAATAAACACTAATGGACTTACTCATTGGGCTTAACCCGCTTGGGCCCAACATATGAGTATAGGCCTGATATTAAAAATTATAAATGGGCTAATATAAAGTATTGGACTTTAATGGGCTTATTGGGCCTTAACAAGTAAAGAAGTTAAACTAGTGAAACTAGTATAAATATTTACCAACACATAACACTATAATGAGTGAATAAAGATGTACAATCCCACTTGATCATCATCATATTTATAAAAGAATCATATATATACATAGCTATTATTTTTATAAAGTCATTGGGCAAGAGTCTAAGACCGAGTATTACTTGTCTAGGTTTCCATGATTGAAGCACGTACCGTACATCCAAATCGCCGATAACCGCCTTTCTCAATCAACGTGAGTTCATAGCCTCGCACTCTTCTAAATGTTTTTAATGTTTTATAAACCCGCGAGGGAGATAACATGTTAGTTTTTATGAAATAGGACACTAGTTGTCCCGATTGTTTGTTTATTGATTTGGACCCGAATGATTGTATGACCCGATGAATGATTGTATGACCCGATGTATGAAATAAAATGGACTTTTAAAGTTAGGTTATGTCACTAAAAGTCCCATTAGCATGAATTGTGAACTACCGAGATTTGGTAGTCGCTTATGCATATAATAGTACTATTTGGGGACGATTACCCCAGTTCGCGCCTTGACGGTTGATCCCCGTCGTGCCACATTGATTGGTAAGCGAATTTATGTATGAGAAGATTTCCATAGCGTGATCTTTGTGTAGTAAGGTAACAATGTCATGCGGCTTATAATAATCCAAATAACGAAATACTGCTATACGCACTGAATTACGATATATTGCCTGACTAGCAATACGGGGTCTTACTATTGATATTATGTTCGTGTTTTGGTTTTTCATAACCATATTCATATAACGGTTTTTATTTAACTCTATACAACGTTATAAAACGTATTGTATGATATTTTTATGACATTGGTTCGTATAATGATTTTGAAGGCGAAAGCCTATATTATGATTTTGATAAGGATTTGTATAAAATAACTTTGGCTATTTTATGGCCTATTACAAAGATTTGTGCAAAATGATTTTCGGTAATAATTATATACCGATGATATATTAATGGTTTCATTAAACTCTATGAATTCACTCGGCGTTATCGCTGACCTTTCCTTTTAACATGTTTTATCTCAGGTACTTGAAGGTAATTCTCGGGAAGACGACAAGAATTCATGGCCCGCACTTATATAACAATTTCCATTCAAATGATTTGTAAAAATTATATGAAATATTATGACTTGGGACCTATGTAAACTTGATATTTATGAATGGAAATGCTTTATTATTAAACGACGCGATTTTTATGCGTTGTCTATGATGTGAGTAATGTGCTATCCCGTAACACCAACGAGTCTTCCGTTGTATTGAATTGTGTAAATTTGGAGGGGGGGGGGGTGTTACAACAAATGTCACCCCAATAAGCAAATACATTATACCAACATCATGCACTATTTTAAGAAAAATAACAAAACGTTGTGTTACAAAGCCAACATCTGGTTTAACTTGTACGGACCTTGAGCCAGAAAAGAAGCAGCTAAAATTGGATTTTGTGCATGAGACTACTAACCTTTTATGGTTCTTAGGGTTGATTGTGTTAGGTTCTTGTGCACCGTTTTTTTACAATCCAAATGCAGTCTCTGTTGCCGTGGTCCTCTCTTATATGAGCGGGTACGGTCTAACACTAGGATATAATAGACTTCTTTGCCACCATGGGTTCATTGTCCCTAAATGGCTCGAGTATTTCTTTGCTTATTGTGGCGCTCACATCATCCAAGTATATGATTTTTAATCTCTAGCAAATTTGGACCAATAGTGTAACATATAGCTTTCACTTGCATAAGCGTTCCATGCACAAAAGTACATTAATATGGGTTTTATAACTTTATTAATACTGAAGAGATATGTTGTATGCACCGACAAATTAAACCCATCAAAGTAAACCTTTTATCTAAGTAACTCTTTAAGAAATCTAACAATGTATACAGAGAGATCCAACTAGGGGTGTCATTTTTTCCGACCCGACCCGAACTCGACCCGACCTGAACCCGACCCGAGCTTATTCGGGTCAGCTTACTCGGGTTGTAATTTCAATTCGGGTTAGTCGGGTCAACCTGACTAACCCGAATTCAAAATCGGGTAGGACATCGGGTATAATATTTATGTTGAATTCGGTTTCAGGTCAACCCGATTGACCGGAATAATTTTTTTTTAATTTTTAGATTTTAAATTTAATATCAATTGCATTGAAAAAAGTAAAAAAAAGTTTTTTTTAAATAATTCACTCGAATTCGGGTTGACCCAAACCCGACTAGACCCGACCTAGACTAACCCGAGTTTAAATCATGTAGGGTTCGGGTAGATTATCTTTAGTCTTGACCCGACTTTGACCCGACCCGAATAACCCGAACCCGACCAACCCGACCAACCCGGCCCGATTCCCACTCCTAGATTCAATATTATGGGTGAGGGCACACAAACTTTTTTTTACTAACACATAAAGGTGGGAAAATTGTTTTTTATTTTTCTAAAACTAGATCGGTTTTGAACAAGTTTGGTTTGAGTCAGCGGATCGGTTTAAAGATTTTTGTTACAATTTAACTGGTTTTTAACCAAATCGGTTCGGTTTTGATCGGTTTTTCATTGGTATAAAACTGGTTACGAACCATCAGATTGGATTGAGAAAATCTGGTTTTAAGCAAAACCGGTCTTAAAAAAATGGTTTGAATTTCAAAATTATTTATATTTTTTAAGTTTACAAAACTTTTACTTTTCTTTAAACAAAAACGAGAACCACCACCAACACATATAACGACAAACGTATTTTAAAAATAAAAACATAAAAACCAAAGGAAATTAGTTAAGTGTGGCAAGAACAAATAAAATAATATGAAACTCTAACTTATTTTTAACCAACATAAATTAAAAAAGAAACTATATTTGTACAACGAAAGATTGACATAGATTAAAACTTGTCAGCTGGGTAGACCAAGCTCTAAAAATCACAAAAAATAGTTTCGTTTAAGTTTAATTTTAACAAAAATGAGTCTTGCTACAATAAAAAAATATATAATTAATACACAAAAGTTAAAGAAACAAAATTTTAAAAAATAAAAATAAAACAAAATCAAATTATTTTAAAAAAATAATAATATTCACATAAACAAAAACCATAGAAAAATAAAATAAAAAACAAACACACCAAACCCGGACAAAACCCACAAAACTAAAAACGAAACGAAAACACGATCACTGGGTATATAGAAGACACAAAAGACGATCACTGGGTGGCCCGAGCTCAAGAAAAGAGAAAAACTAAACCATATATATATATATATATATATATATATATATATATATATATATATATATATATATATATATATATATATATATATATATATATATATATATATATATATATAGGTAAGAGTTATATGCAGAACCCATTTTAAGTGTAAAACTATGCAGAACTATTAAAATGAATCTGAAACTTTGATTGAAGTTGATGGAAGGTTAAGATTAAAAGAGCCAAAATTGTAATTAAATAAAAGATAAAGTGTTCTTTTTCAATTAAGCAAAAGACTGAAAGGGTATCAATGGTATTTAGTTTGTTTATTTTTTTTCATATTTTATGAGTATTTTTTTTACTCCTCTCCCACACACTTTTTTCTCTCTCAAAACCCTAGCCTCCATCTCAGAAACCACCCTTTCTTTGTAGATCTATTGATCGGCCTGATAATCTGGTAATCTGCCTTTTTCAGTTTACCTCAAATACATATAAACCACCATAATAACCGACTGAATCACCACCATCACCCACGTACCGTCACTACCGAACCTATGTTGGGTTCTTTAGGAATACCGCATCCCGGAACTCTTTATTCACATGTTTCAATAGTTTCATTTCATATATAGAGGACAAATCGTTGGATATTTATCATCATTTAAGGTTTGATTTGTTTACTTTGCAATCTATTTTTTTTTATTTGGCACCATCGAATAGATTTAAAGATTGAATTAATTGATTTGTTGGTCGTGCATAGCCTGTAAAAATAACCTTTTTGATATTAGCCCAAACAAATGAAGACATGCTGTAGATTAGTAATAGTAATTGACGTTTGGAGATGATTTTAAAAAAACATTGGTTTTCACTTTTAAGAAGAATGAAACGTATGGTTAAAAAGTTGATTGTGATTATTGGTGGAAGAGAGTGGGTCCAAGTGCAAAGTAGAAGTGCACTTATGGCATAAAATTCTTACCAAAAAATGAGTTGTTTAATACTTGACCACCGAATGGCATTAGAGCATCCCAAATGCATAAAGTCTTTCAAGACTTTATGCATTTAATACATTAATTACAACATTAATCATCTTATACAAAAAGTTTTTTTTTTCCAAAATCTACTTTAATGCCAAAAAGTCTTACATTAGCTTTTTTGTTAGACTATTTAATGCTTCAAGTAATGCAATAAAGGTTTGTGTATGTAAACTTTATGTGTCAAAAGGTTTGTGTATGTAAACCTTTTGTATCAAAAAGATTTTCACTACAATGATAAAGTCATTCTAAAGACTTTGTTAGAATAGTAAAAAGTCTTTAGTAAACCTCCAATTGAAGATGCTCTTAGTTGAAAACAAGTATTATATTTTTATACCATAGTTTTCTTTTTAATTCTATCACTCATTTTTATAATATTATAAACAATGATATAATTCTCGTAGCTATTTTACTTTTGTTCTATGTATCATAAACTAAACGGAATTTAACGATGACCATGCTTTGTTTGATTTCAGAAGTATGCCCAACTATTGCCACTTGCTCTACCTGTACCACCAAGGCATATAGGTTTTTGAAATGGCACTACCTTACGCCAAGAATTGAAGCGTACATCGATGTTATTGAAAGAGTGCATCTATGTTCTTGGAAGTGCACCAATGTTTTGGAAGAGTGCATCGATGTTTTTGAAGAGTGCATCTATGGTTTTTTAAAGAATGCACACATGTTGTTAGAAGAGTGCACACAAGTTTTTTAATGATGAAAACATCTATAAATTAACAAAATACATTTGTACTTGAATTGTATTTTATTTGATGTCAAATTTGGTGTATATTATTAAAGTTTTTAGTTTATTGTAAATTTAAAGGTTAAATGTTCAAGTTTATGTTTTTCAAATGTAAATTAGAAAATTTAAGAATTTAAGCTAAAAACATAGGTGTTATCACTATTGTAAGAAAAAACAATTGTACGTAAGAAGATTATGTACTTTTTTCGATTAACAAAAAACATTTATGCACATGTTTTCTATAGAAACATGTATACGGGTAAAAAGAAAGCTTAAAAATAATTTTTTTAATCTTTAAAAATTAAGATGATTAAAAAACGTTTTTTAATTAAAAACTAAAAAAAGAGAAAAATGAAAGGTGTTTTACAATAATATCCTTTTGAATTAAATAAAAATATTTAATGTTACTAAATTTCTATTGGTCTAAAATAGTTCTGTAGAGTTCTACACTTAAATATGGTTCTACATATAACTCGCCCCTATATTATATATATATATATATATATATATGTTAGCCCTAAAATGTGAGCGCCATTTACGGAATTACATTTGATTCAGATAGGCAAAACGTGGAGGGACTACTATTGACATGTTGTTAAAGTGACCTCTTGTTTAGCCTATATATACCCCTCCATACTTCCATGGAGGGGTGAGGCTTTTCATTCTTTGTGTATTTCACTTCTCTCTCTAAATACACACACTACATTCAAGCTTTACTTTCTCTCTCTAAAATGTCTAAACATTACTTTTATCCTCCCCGACCTCCGGATCACCCTCTTGTTAGCTTGAATCTTATGACATTAACAATTGGTATCAGAGCTAACCGAGGGTGTTTTATGTTTGCTGATTTGTGGCTTTTTCAGCTTATTCTTTAAGTTGCTATAAGTCACGAATTTCATTTGGTGTTGTTTATAAGTCTCGATCTGATAACAGTCCATATGTCTCATTTTTTTAATAGTGTTGGTGGTTTTATCATTATTCACATGTCATATCTACTTTCTCTCTATTATTCTATTTTCTAACAGTGTCAGATCTGAAAAAATCACCAGATCCAACATTTTCGGTGGTATCTAGAAAAAGGTCAAAACCCTTTTCTGACAGCTTATTCCGATGGGTTTTCCGATAAAGCATTCCGATGGGTTTTCAGATAGTCATTCCGATGGGTTTTCAGATAGTCATTCCGATGGACTCTATTTTGATTTTCCGATGGACTCTATTTTGATATTCCGATGGAATCAATTTTGATATTCCGATGGACTCTAATTTAACATTCCGATGGACTCTATATCAATATTCCGATGGATCTGAAAAACTCAGTTGACTCAAACATAACTTTACACCGAGTCAACTCGGTATTGACCGAGTTGACCAGGTTAACTCAACTTAGTCAAAGGTCAAAACTATCCCAACAACCAAACCCAACTCCGACTAATCCCTACAACCAAACTCAATAACACTCAAAATCAACAAAATCCAAACCCGACTCTATCTTTTTTAACCTTAACCCATCGAGAGACATCCACCATCCTACTTCATCTAACTAGACTCAAAAGTAAACAAAATTCATGGTGATCTCAGATTCATCTCGTGTTTAGACATGCAAGTCGAGATCTTTTTAGATCTAACACAATCTGATTCATCATAGATCGATGTAGATGTAACCATCTTTTTGATATTCGAAAATAAAGGAAGAATAACAACAATTATGTTATTAATCTACCTTTGTTTCGATTCAAGACTATCTCAAAACAATCACAACTTATTCACTTACCCGAGACCCTACAACAGTTCTTGAAAACGTTTCTTGCTTAGATTCGTGCACCTAGTGAAGATGAGAACGAGTTTGGGTTGGTATCTTAAGATTAGACAGATTCTTGCTTGATTTATATACGGTGTAATGGGATATAAGTTTATGATTCGAGATGAATGAAACTGAAGGGGGGGGGGGGGGGGGGTTTGATGAGATTAGTTTCAATTGTTTGGTGATTATCAGAGATAGTATGGAGGCTTAGACTGAGATGCATCTTATTTTTTGTGATAAGATTTGGGAGATGAGATGTTTCTAGTTTATAGCGGCGATGGTTTTGAGATAACAAGATTAGGGTATTATCTGAGTTATATTAGGGATATAACTTATTTATATCCTAAAGTGACTAAAGTTTGGATCGGGTATACGTATCATGTTATGGGCTGCGTTTATAGGCAATGGCCTTAGACCGGGTATTGGATACACTGAATATGGGCTGCTATGACCTAAAAGAGTTTGGATATTGTTATTGTATTTTTGGGCTGAGACTGCAATGTGATACACCGACTAGTATTACTTGAGCTACAATGATATTATACATGACCCGGGTATCCGTTATTTTCCGATCAAAAGTGCTTCAACGACAAAGAAAATTATTGGTTTAAAACCTAATATTTTCGATCCGCGTATCAGTTGGGCATGTGACTGACGTTAGGCTTAAATGACAAGTTGTCTAGACAAATTGTGTTCCTTAATGACAATTCATCTCATAATTTGTTCTAGATAACGACATTCACAACACAACACCAAAGCAAACAAAACACTTAACGCTAAAACGATCCGATATAAGATTCACTTTAACGACAACGGCTAGTTTTGATTCTACAAAGACAAGTGATCACGAAGTGGATTTGGTATTCTTTATTTAAATTTGAAGTGGGATTTCATGAAGGCGTCTACTTATTTCATCATCGAGCCTTCCTTCTATTTTTCTACCCCTTTTCTTCAAACCCAGTCTATCGATTGATGACTTGCTTGGGCGATAAAATTTATGATTGAGACTTGAATTATCTAGTTTCCACTGTCAAGGGGTGGATGGTCGACGACATGGATAACTATCATTTTTGGGTGTCACACGCAGTTGCTCGTGTGGATAACTTCAAGAGGTATAAGAGACTTGTTTCTGCACCGTTCTTCAATCGACATAAGTGCAAGCTTAAGTAACAAATTTGGGGGATTGTACTTCAGTTTCAAGTTTGGAATATCGGGTTTACTTCACATGTGGTCACAACAAATAACCGAATGAATTCGAGGTTGGTAAGTTAGACAGAGAGAGATGGAATCAGCAATCAATTCTCACGGGATATTCATGAGCCTCATAACGACAATGGTACTTCATAGTCTAAGCAAAAGTTTTCAAAGTTTCTCAATGACTTTCAAAACTTTTCAAGACATTTGCTTAAGACTAAGAACTTCTCGAGTATATGGACGTCCACGATAATGATGCTTCCGAGAGTTCAAAATCATCATGGGGGAAGATCGTGTACTTTGAAGTAATCGGATCAACTTCCAGGGGGAAGTAGTGTACATGGAATGGTATCTACTTACTTTATATGATTTTTATGAAGTATTCTGCAGGCGTGAGAAGAATTGTTGTTGATTTCTTGCATGTTACCCCAAACGGATTATCACCAAAAACCTAAACGACATGAGACAGTATATAAGCAGTATTATCTGGTGTGGTTCTTCTACAAATTTCCGCTGTGCACTTAAACCGATGAGCTAGAAGATTGTTCAAACTACATCAAAGTGTCAGAATCTGCTTAAGATACAGATATTGGTTTGGGGGGAAGCTGATTCAAAAACTTCGTCAAAAAGAAGTCTATGAAGAAAGTTTTTTAATACATGCTGCATGAATTGGGGGGAAGTTAATCCAAATCATGCATATTACAATTGTTCCACAACAAGCAAATACAAAGAGGATTCAAGCTGAGGTACAAGTTATGAAGACAAGAAGAATTAAAAGACATCCTCAACATTGGAAGCGCCTTGGAAGACTTTATTTTCTTGTATTTTTACTTGTTAGGAACATTGTAAGTAATTCCGTATGTCTCCACATTGGGGGAAGATTGTTAGCCCTAAAATGTGAGCGCCATTTACGGAATTACATTTGATTCAGATAGGCAAAACGTGGAGGGACTATTATTGACATGTTGTCAAAGTGAACTCTTGTTTAGCCTATATATACCCCTCCAGACTTCCATGGAGGGGTGAGGCTTTTCATTCTTTGTGTATTTCACTTCTCTCTCTAAATACACACACTACATTCAAGCTTTACTTTCTCTCTCTCAAATGTCTAAACATTACTTTTATCCTCCCCGACCTCCAGATCACCCTCTTGTTAGCTTGAATCTTATGACATTAACAATATATATATATATATATATATATATATATATATATATATATATATATATATATATATATATATATATATATATATATATATATATATATATATATATATATATATATATATATATATATATATATATATAGGGGCATTATTGTGATGACCACTCTTAAAATAAAAACAATAGGAACTGATCTGGATCGTCAAATGCACAATTAGTGATGAGATGTGTTAATAATTATATCAATGGCATTTTTGTAATAAAATTAAAAACTAATGGCACATTTAATAATTAAAATCATTTGACACAACTTTAAATGTCAGTAATTACAAAATCGGTCCTAACGGCACTTTTTCTTTTTTATGTCACATATATTCGATATAGAGGAAGATCATTTTTAATTGCTAAAACTATTACATCTTTATTTTATGATCTTCCAAGTCTTATCTTATTTTATATATTTTTTTATACATCATTTTAGTCTCGTTTTGTATAAACATCCACAAACGATTTGATACACAACTTTTTATGCTTAGGTAGTGATGCATTAATTTTTCTTTGACACGTTTCTAGTGTCATACGATATGTTTTAATACTTACGTAATGACACACTAAAATATTGATATATTTATAATGACACATTTAAATATTGATACACTTTTTAACGACACATTAAAATATTGGTACACTTTTAACCAACAAAAAACCAAAGTGATACGTTTTCGAAACACACACAACTAGATAAATAAACCAAAATGACATGTATCTAAAAATACACAAATAATTTAAAAAAGACCCAAGTGATACATATCCTAAAAAAAATACCCAAGTGATATGAATCCCAAAAAATTACTAAGTGATACAGATCATGAAAAAATACAAAACCACAAAAAAACTCAAGTAATACATATCTGAAAAAAATAAAAAAATAAATAAGACCCAAATGATATATACCCAAAATAATACACGACCAACTAAACAAAACTCAAGTGATACGTATTCAAAAAAATATAGAGCCAACTATAAAAGATCCAAATAATACATATTAAAAAATATACAATAAATTAAAAAAACTAATTGTTAATGCAAGTGATGCCTAAAAACATTATTAGTGTTAACTAATCTTTCTTAGTTTTGATCACAACAAACTATACAACACATTTAGTGTAAAACACAAAACGAATTATTTAACTAACACTATCATCAAGGTAATAATCATATCACTAACCTTTCTTAATCATACTTAGTGATCATCAAAATGATTATTCTTAAAACTCACTTTTGTTAATATGACAAAAGACTTTTTAATAAACTTTCTTTTTTAGAAAATGTTTTATTAAAATGGAAAATGAAAATTTGAAAATAGCATATTCCATATGCCATTAGAATATCCTTTGAAGGCTTCAAATACCTCAGATATTCCTACCCCACTAAAAGACAAAAAACGGAGCGTACTCTAGGGGCGGTACCTTAAGTGGCTAGGCGGTTCCCTAGCGATATGGAACCGCCGGGCTAGATAAGGTACCGCGCCCAGATAGCCGTTATATATCCGTTATACTTTGTCTCCTTTAAATAGTGGGTCAAATCTCATTTTCCAACAAGCCTCTTGGACGTTTTTCTCAGCCCCTTTTTTATTTTCTATAGCATAATCATTAGTAAATGATCACTTAAAGTGTGAAGGATGTTTACATATGATTATCCTATTGATCCCCTCCTTTACCTTGTCTAATGAGAAGATCACTCACTCACTAGTGTTTAGATAAAGATGAATCTATGAGCTAGTCATATTCATCATGATACCCTTTTTGTTTTAGGTCAATCCATTGTATTTATGAATACTTGGACTAGTTGTGTTCATCCAAGTTATTTGTGAATACTTGGATTTGTTGTGTACATCCATTGCATATGTGTTTGCTTGGATTTGTGTTGTGTAAATCCAAGCTACATGTGTGTACTTGGATAAGTCTAGTTGAGTTGTAATAGATTTGATTAGTAGTTCTCACTAAACTATAAAGTGATATGGTTGTGTCTTGTAAGTTCTCACTAAACTTGAAAGTGATTAGTAGTTGTGTTGTGTGAAGTTCTCACTTAGCTTCAAAGTGAAGAGTCGTGAAGATTGGTTCTAGCTTTGGATTAGAACTCGACATCTAGCCTTGTGTCATAAAATGGTGAAGTAGGCAACTTCGTGAAGATTGGTTCTACCTTAAGATTAGAACTCGACATCTAGCCTTGTGTCGTTAAATTGTGAAGTAGGCAACGTTGTGTAGATTGGTCCTAGCTAAAGATTAGGTCTCGACATTTAGCTTAGTATCGGAAAATAATGTAAGCAACGATGTAAGGTTTTCTCCGCCGAGAAGGGATCTTGTGGATATAGTGGAAATCTCGAGTAGGTGTACTCGAGGAATGGAGTAGAAACGAGGATAGAGCCTCGTTGTTGAACCACTATAAATCTTGGTGTCTTCCCACTAGGTTGTCTCCTTCCTTACTCTTTACTTATTTCATTATCATTACACTTACCTATTATCTTTGCTAGTGCATTTCAATTGAACCTAATCATTATGCAACTTAGTCTCAAGCAAAAAGATAGTTTTGATACAAACCAAATTGAAAGTAATTTAAATTTGGTTGCCATTCGAAGAGAAACTATTCAACCCCCCCCCCTTCTAGTTTCTACAATTGGTATCAGAGTGATGGTCACTCAAGATCTTTGAAGTATATTGTACTTTGAAACTTGGATCGATCCATTGTCTCCTCAAATTAAAAGGTCAAGTTGTACTAAAGTTTCTCTTTGGTCAAAACTATTTTGTTCTTGAAAAATAGGTCTTTTAATTGATAATATTGCATCCCTCTTAAGATTAGTAGTCTTTATGCATTTTAGATCTACTCTTGAAATGTATCTACTAGTTTGCATCTTGCTTTGTGTAGGTATTCATGAAGATCAATCACTTAATTGGTTGTGGATTGAGTTACTTGCACTTGTAGAAGACTCATCTTCCTTGATCTTTAACATCTTTGAATGATGATACCAAGATGATTGGGAATGATACTAGTCCTTGAAGACTTAGTACTCATCATAGTCATTGTTGGGCATAGCATTGATTCCTTGATGGATTGCTCTTTGTGGCCATGGTACGCTTTCGTTCTTCCACACGCCCTTTCATAACTCTTTTGATCATTACTTGACTATATGCTTGTTCTTGGCATCCTTGCCTTGACATTTGTTTGTGATTTGTGATTCTTTTCTTTTATCCTCTCAAACCTTTATTGCTTGGATACTTGACTCACTATGGTGATGTAGAGTGAGTTAGTAGTAGCTTAAAGTATCAAGCATGATTTCCATGGTTTGCACCCATACGGTTAGTAGGCCCTTTGTGGGAGAGAAAGTGAATTAATACCTTGATCATATTTTGGTTTAGACTAAGACTATTATTGAAAGTGATCTTAGTCTATACTTGAATAATTGCTTTGTGTTTATTCATTACCAAATCCGTTTAACGTTTCGCCGGAAAGGCACGTCTTAAACCACTATATATGACACAAGCTCTTCGTTACCACTATTTTAAGATTGTCCTTAATCCCTTGAGCATTGGTCCTAGTCTTGATTCACTTCCCTTGACTTCTCTCCACTTTGCCGTTTTGCTACGAGTAGTCGTTTGTCCGTTTCAGTTCTTTTCGATCTCGATTTAACTCGTAATCCTTCGTTAAGGCATATTGCTTAGTGTTTTTGATGATCCAATGTTATTCTAAAAGGTTCATGATATATTTTTAAGTATCTTAGAAAAACTTGGTTTTTAAAATTTGGCGTTTTTCATTGATAAAAACCTGCCTCTGTAGGCGGTTCTTTATCTAGGCGGCTCAAACCCGCGGTTCCTTATCGATAAGGTACCGCGGGCAGTAAAGTTTGTCAGAGCGCCAGTTTGATTATTTTATTCTTTTTCAAACCACTATCTCTCTCTCCCAAAAACACACAGCCGACGGTTTACCCTTTTTCCACCATTGTTGAAGCTTTCAAAACCTTCAATCACTCAAATTAATTGATTCCAAGTTGTGGGTTTCACTCATCCTTCATCTAACATCAATTAATTGTAAGTATTTTCTTTTAATTTCATCTATTTTTTTCTAGGGTTCATCCTTTCATAATTGGGGATTTTTAAAATTGAAATTGAATTAAAACCTTAATAGGAATGTGGGTTGACATGGTTATTTTACTATGATTCCTTAGGTTCATATTCATTAAGATTTCACTAAAACCCCCTTGTATAACAAATCCGAATTTAGGATAAATGATTTTGGTTAAAAGATGGATTTGAGATGAACCCATGAACAAATAGGTAATGACATTGTTAATTCTTACCTAAAAACCTTGTTTTGAAAAACCAATGTTCTAGTCCATTGTTGATCCAACATAGTTCATATGTTCTTGGTAAATAATGGAATAGCCACATTGTGAGCATGAGAATGATATCAATCCTTTGTTTGTCAAGAAATTGATATAACACATTCTCATATTTTTGATCTTTGATTTTATTTTTCATATGAGTGATTGGAGAAATATTTTCTTGTGTTTATTTAGGTACTAATCATGCCTTCACAATACCCAAAGGATCATCAACTCACTAAATAGTATATGCCAAACCTATCCGACTTTTGTCACTCAACTCACCTTGCCCATACTTTTTCCTCTCTTCAATCTCGTTGCTTTCATGAGGGTAGAGTTGTCCAAAAGGATATCAAGGATTATGTCTACATCAAGTCCATGTTTGAAAACATTAGATTTGATTGTTTGTTGAACATTAAGGAAGACATCTATCCTCGATTCCTATTGGAGTTCTTTAGCACATACTCCGTCATTGAAAACAACGATGGAATATTTGTTAGGTTCATCTTGAAAGATCAACTCATTCAACACTCTCTCGAAGTTTTTGGTCAAATTCTTGATGTCCCATTTGTAGGCACTTGTCGCTTCATGGATAAATGGAAGCTTAGTGCTCTCCTTGAATCCTGCAATTGTCCTCCAAATGATCATGAGGAAATTGATCTTGACTTCATTGTCGACATTGTCTCCAAAAAGCGTAATCGACCCGTTAAGAGAAGCCTTCATACTAAGGTACGTTCGGTGAAACATCATGAGGTTCTATTAAGCGACCTTAATGATAATATGGTTCAATGGACCAATATCCTTAGGGAAAATGTGTTTTGTCTTGGTGGAAACCGGGATCATGTTCCGGCGTGTTTAGTGCATATGTTATATTTCATCTTTACCAACACCAATTACAATTTGGCATATTTTATCGCTCAACGGATCAATTATGCTATTCACAAGCCTAAAACAAACCTCCCTTACGCAATGCTTCTCACTCGCCTTTTTAAAAGGGTTGGCCGTGATTTTCCAAATGTTGATCTTTCTCAGTTTCAACCAGTCAAACGGGTCATGCTACCTATTCAAGAGGTATATAAGAGAAAGACAAGATCTGATCGCAAATCCGACCAACAAGAGTTCAATGATGAGGACATGGACATGCCAACAAGTGATGGTGATGGCATTGGCACAAGTGCTCCCATTGACTCTTCGAGTTCTTCTCACCACTCCACAAACTCATTCGTGGATGGTTTAGATGACATTGCTTCCCCTCCTCATCATTCCTCTAGTGAAGTTCCTAGTAATCTCAATTTAGAGGAACTTTACCGTCAAAATCTTCGAACCCAAGGTGATTTGCATGAACACCGGGTTGAGTCAAGAAAGGGAATCAAGTACTTGGGAAAAATTATCAAGGGATTAGGGAAGAAACGGAGGTGAAGACTTTGAATTATGTCAAAGTTTACTTGTCTTGTGATGCTTTAAACATTTGCTTATTATTACTTTGGTTTGGTTGTGTATTAACTTTTGCTAAATGTTTGGATTGTTATTTATTTTAATCCTAAAAGTTGCTTATGCCATCATGTTTGTGTTTTACATAGCTTTGTGCATGCCTTATGATAGTTAGCTTCTTAGATTTTGGTCTGTAGTTAACTTTGGCTTGTGAATCCTTTGGTAAAAATCCGGGTTAACCAAAATTTGGGATGTGAAACTTTTAAAAGACTTCTGGTCGCGGTTCCATATCGACCCGCGGATCCTTATCGATAAGGAACCACCGGTCCTAGATAAGGAACCGCCGCCACTGTGTCCGACAGAATCTTTTGCTTTACACTATTTTCTTTAATATGTGTAAACTTTGCATGATTCTTTACAAAAACCTGCATTTTTCCTAAACTAGGTTACCTAAATTCATTATTCACCTAAAATGATTTTAACCCATTACTAGTTTGGATCATCCCCTCACCCATTTAAACCCACCTTGTTAGTCATGTTCTTCACACATCAAAACATCCTTCCCTAACCCTTAAACCATCCTTGTCAACCATGGTTTCTACAAAAACCTCAAACACCCCAAGGAAAACACTTAAGATTAGGATTAAGGTACCCAAGCCTAACTCCTCACCCTTTCACACACACCAAAAATGAGATGGTTCCAATCCTCATTTCCTCATCACCTTCACCACCCCTTGCACCATGCAAGACAACATCTACCCATGGTACTAACCACTCCATTGGTTCTACCTCCTCATCATTCAACTCAAGAATGAATGAGCTCTCTTCACCCTTCACTCCAAGTGCACCGTTGGATGTGACCACAAAACCCCAACCAATCCAAAGCATTCCTTTTGTGAATGACTTTGATGACACCTTGGTGACTTCACCATTTACCCCTCCTAACTCACCCATTTCACCAACCTTGGAGAACATACCTCCACACTCACCCATTTCCCCTTTAGGGAACATGCCTCCACTCTCACCCACATCACCCTTGGAGAACATGCCTCCTCCACCTCCACCCAACTCAAACATTCTAATTTTGGGTGTCCCACTTTCCCTCCTTTTGGGTGATCCTTACTATGGGTTTCAAGAGACTCATGGTCCTAATTGTCCATGTTGCCTCTACAACCACTACATCATCCATAACCTTAGGATGGAGATGTTTAGACTACATAGGAGGTTGCAAGAGTTCTTGCTTACCTTGTTCTCCATGCCTCCTCCTAGGAGATGAATGATGAGTTTTCTAAATAAATAGTTTTCAACAAAACCAAGCCAAAGAAGACTACTCATCTAGATTTAATGTTAAGCTAGCTATGTATTAGTTAGTTTTTCTTTTATTTGTCATTGTACTTGCTTCCTTCATGAGTGTTTCATGAAGTTGTTCTATGGATTTAGCTTTATGTGTTTCTACTCTTATGTGCACACTAATCAATTTTAATTTGAAATTAAAATTGAACCTAAATCTATCACAACCTCTAAAAACTTGACTAAAATTGGTTCAAAATGATATCTAAATTATTTTGTCACCCTTTGTCAAGACATTCTTTGTGAATGTGTTGCTTTATGCAACCCTAGCATAATTTGGTGCTAATAGAGGTAAAATTCCAAGATTTGCAACTTTTTGAAAAAGTCTTAGTTTTTCCCAAAACCCTGGAAAAACATGGTTTCATGTCCACTGGATGCGGCTCACTAAAAGTCGCGCGGTTCCTTATGTGATAAGGAACCGCCGGTCCCTTTAAGGTACCTCGGACATAAATCAAATTTTGACGATTTTTTGGTCAAAACTTTTAAAACCCTATACCCTGTCAAGATTCCTTGTTTACTCAAATTGACTAAACATTCCTTGACACTCCACTTTTTGTATTAAAATTCTTACCTTGATTACATTTTGCTTATACCCCAACCTTGAGATTTCATTCTCACACCTTCCCAACCTTGAGAATTCATTCTCACACAACCTTGAGATTTCATTCTCACACTCTCACAATGCCTAACTCCTCCATTCCTAACCTTGACATTTCTTTGTCACAACCCCACTCACCCAAAGCTTCCTCATTCAAGCTTTCAAAGAAACCGAAAATCTCGGTTCGACCTATTTGGGTTAAGAAGAATAAACCATCTTCTTCCAAACCACCCAAAAACCCTACCTTCTCTCCAATCAAGTATTGGAATGAGACTTATACCATTAACCCCATCACCAGAGCAAAAGAAAATGTTCCCCCACCACCTCAATCCTTTAACACCCCTCAACTCAATGACCTTTCAACCTTCCCAGACCTCACAAAGCATTGTGAAAACATTTCCTACCCATTACCCCTCCACCACCAAACCCTAGGTTTGATGCCATACCCCCATCAAACGATTTTGTGTTGCATCGTGGATCCTCGTGTGCTTGTTGTCGATTTCAACAAATTGAACTTGCTCATGTATATGAGAAGTTAAATTTCCTTGAATTCCTCCTCACTCGACCTCCTATCCAAGTTTTCATCCAGGTGGACAAAACTTCGAATGATGCATCGTCGTCTTATTTTTCCAACTAAAGGACTAACTGCTCTTAGAGTCTTTATCACTTTAGTTGTTTTAGAGTCTTTTATTTTTTAAGCAATGTTGGAAAATTATCACTATTAGAATAGCTTATGCTTAGTGGTTTATTTTCCATATTTCTTGTTTTAGATACTCATATTGTGTGTATGACTATCTACTTTGTTGTGTCTTTTCTTTTATGTAACCTTTGTGTTGTTTATGTGTTATTTCCTTAGTTCTATTTTGAGTTGATCATGGTTAATTTTTATAATTGCTTATGGGTGATTCCATCAATTCTAAACTTTAACCCATTGACAAGCTTATCATCTTCATTGGATTGAGGTTTGATTTTGTCAATTACCTTTTTGGACAAACTTAGAAAAATACTTGCTTATAATTTGAGATTTCTTCTCTCTCTCCCTCTCAAGTTACTTAGTAGGTAGTGATCATATATACATTGGTGTTTCTTTCCTTTCTACTAACCTTTGTGTAGCATGTCACCTTAGCTCATATACTTGGTGCCCCAAGCAAGGGGGAGCAACCACCAAGGGGGAGCTACTAGCAAAGTTCGATGTTCTTCAAAGACTTGTGCTAACCTTTTTGCTACGAAAAAGGGGGAGAAATGATAGTGATAAACTAGTTAATAATTTGATATTTTGTGTTTCTACGTAAATGAGTTTATCGTTTGTCGTAATCAAAAAGGGCGAGATTGTTAATGCAAGTGATGCCTAAAAACATTATTAGTGTTAACTAATCTTTCTTAGTTTTGATTACAACAAACTATACAACACATTTAGTGTAAAACACAAAACGAATTATTTAACTAACACTATCATCAAGGTAATAATCATGTCACTAACCTTTCTTAATCATACTTAGTGATCATCAAAATGATTATTCTTAAAAATCACTTTTGTTAATATGACAAAAGACTTTTTAATAAACTTTCTTTTTTAGAAAATGTTTTATTAAAATGGAAAATGAAAATTTGAAAATAGCATATTTCATATGCCATTAGAATATCCTTTGAAGGCTTCAAATACCTCAGATATTCCTACCCTACTAAAAGACAAAAAATGGAGCGTACTCTAGGGGCGGTACCTTAAGTGGCTAGGCGGTTCCCTAGCGATATGGAACCGCCGAGCTAGATAAGGTACCGCGCTCAGATAGCCGTTATATATCCGTTATACTTTGTCTCCTTTAAATAGTGGGTCAAATCTCATTTTCCAACAAGCCTCTTGGACGTTTTTCTCAGCCCCCTTTCTATTTTCTATAGCATAATCATTAGTAAATGATCACTTAAAGTGTAAAGGATGTTTACATATGATCATCCTCTTGATCCCCTCCTTTACCTTGTCCAATGAGAAGATCACTCACTCACTAGTGTTGTGATAAAGATGAATCTATGAGCTAGTCATATTCATCATGATACCCTTTTTGTTTTAGGTCAATCCATTGTATTTATGAATACTTGGACTAGTTGTGTTCATCCAAGTTATTTATGAATACTTGGATTTGTTGTGTACATCCATTGCATATGTGTTTGCTTGGATTTGTGTTGTGTAAATCCAAGCTACATGTGTGTACTTGGATAAGTCTAGTTGAGTTGTAATAGATTTGATTAGTAGTTCTCACTAAACTATAAAGTGATGTGGTTGTGTCTTATAAGTTCTCACTAATCTTGAAAGTGATTAGTAGTTGTGTTGTGTGAAGTTCTCACTTAGCTTCAAAGTGAAGAGTCGTGAAGATTGGTTCTAGCTTTGGATTAGAACTCGACATCTAGCCTTGTGTCGTAAAATGGTGAAGTACGCAACGTCGTGAAGATTGGTTCTACCTTCAGATTAGAACTCGACATCTAGCCTTGTGTCGTTAAATTGTGAAGTAGGCAACGTTGTGTAGATTGGTCCTAGCTAAAGATTAGGTCTCAACATTTAGCTTAGTGTCGGAAAATAATGTAAGCAACGATGTAAGGTTTTCTCCGCCGAGAAGGGAGCTTGTGGATATAGTGGAAATCTCGAGTAGGTGTACTCGAGGAGTGGAGTAGAAACGAGGATAGAGCCTCGTTGTCGAACCACTATAAATCTTGGTGTCTTCTCACTAGGTTGTCTCCTTCCTTACTCTTTACTTATTTCATTATCATTACACTTACCTATTATCTTTGCTAGTGCATTTGAATTGAACCTAATCATTATGCAACTTAGTCTCAAGCAAAAGATAGTTTTGATGCAAACCAAATTGAAAGTAATTTAAATTTGGTTGCCAATCGAAGAGAAACTATTCAACCCCCCCCCCCCCCTTCTAGTTTCTACACTAAATACTACACAATATTTATTATCCAAAAACTAACACAAGTAAATCAAAATTTAACCCCATCATATCAGCAACAAGAAAAGTTTTTATTTTGCAAGAACACTACGTAAACTTTGTATACAATTCTTCAATCAACCAAAACAAAACCACATGACTCACTCCACTAGTTATTAAACCAAAACTAAAGATACGTATTATTTTTTTCCATATAATCCCTGCCAATGTTAGAATTTTATATAGGTAGCTTAGTTGTGTAGATAAGTTTATATTTAGTAACATGATGCATGTCGATATTTTAATATACACAAGTCGGTTACTTTGTTTTCTTCCAAGTTAAACCATCACACAATTAAAAAGAATTAAATGATACATATTCGAAAAATTAAAAAATGAACTAAATAAAATTCAAATAATACGTATCTGAAAAAATATACATGCAACTAAAAAAATCAAGTGATACGTATCTAAAAAATACATAAAAAATTAAAAAAAAAACTCAAATGATAAATATCCGAGAAAATATTCAATCAACTAAAAAGACCCAAGTGATATATATCCCAAAAGCTACACACAACCAAATAAAAAAACCCAAGTGATATGTATAAAAAAATACACAACTAACTAAAAGTGACACAGTTGATAATTATCTGAATCCCAAAATGCTACGTATACTATATAATACACAACCCACTAAAAACAACCTCAAGTGATACGTCTCGAAATAATAAACGATCAACTAAAAAAGACTCATGTGATACGTGTTTCTAAAAAAAACAAAATTATTCAAAAAGGATATAGGTAATACTATGGATATATCCGAAAATCATAACCAATTGACATAAAATATGGAGAAATATTAACGAAGAATGAGGGTCTACGTAATTAATGGCCTATTCTATGTGATTGATTTGGTGGATTTATGTGGTTGATTGATTGATAATTAATGAAGAAATGAAGGAATGAGATGAGGGATTAGAGAGAGAAAGGAGAGAAAAAGGGAAATGTAGAGAGAGAAAGAAAAGATGAATAAATGATTAAAGTGTAAAATGGAATCAACAACCCCCTCCTAACATGCTAGGAGGGGTTATATATAGCCCACCCTACATGTGGGCTATATGGACTATACAATAATTAAGTAGATCACGAGCCCATTACATAATTATCGTTGGAGCGACCGATCCTTCATAAATACGTAAAAACGTATTTCTAACAATCTCCCCCTAAGGGAGGTCGCTCCAAGAAACAAAGTTCTAAATAGTCTATAACTCGTGATCTATGCTAACTAAGATGTGACCGAGACTTTATTGGGAAAAACGTATTTCCAACAATCTCCCCCTAAGGGAGGTCACATCTTTTTACAAAATCTTAAACCTAGCATCTATGCTTGAGTCTTCGATCTTGTTCTTGTGAATATGCTTGATGTGATCTTTGACTTTAGTCTTGAGCATGTTTCCTTGCCTTGACCTTGTGCATTCTTCACTTGTGATATTTGCCTTTTTGTGACTTCATGTTCCACATACTTATACTTTTAAATTCTTGAAAGCTTCAGAGTTTGATACAGCGGAAGACTTGACCTTCAGGCTTTCTTGAATTTGTTGAAGTACTAATTGTGTGTAAGATAAGCATGTGGTGACGACTTCTTCTGGATTGTACACCGCAATGCCACCTTCTTGTTACGCTGCATAAGACAGTTAGCAACAAAACAATATACACGGATGAAATGGCCTTGAACATTTCATTCTAATTCGGTAGCATTTTACCTCCGGTCGGTGAAGACCGTTGGACGATATTAAATATCGTACTTGTGGCAGGTAGTTTCAATAAAGAACCTCCTTGACAAGATTTCGCGGGTAAACCCGTTCTCTTTACTCGACCGTCCAAAGCTGACTGCGAACGTAAAGAGTGGATCATTTGGATAATATTATCCGCATGATTTGAAGCCGTCAATTCATGTTCCTGGAACAAGTGAAGTTCAATTAAGAACCGCACCATCGTTGCTTTCCAGTTGTCACTAGCTTGATTCATATAGAATCTTGCAAGTTACCTACCAAGTGCTGTTTGATGTTAACACTAGAAGGATTTCCACTCGTCACTGTGATCAATAAATAGTCACTCTGAGTGTTCTGGCAAGATCATATGATAATGCGAAGAGGCCTGGAACGAGTTTAAGTTCAATTAAGAATTAAACCACTGTTGCTTTCCAGTTATCACAAGTTTGATTCATAAAGAATCGCACAAGTCACCTACCATGAGCTTTTTGATATTCGCTCAAGAAGGATTTCCATCTTCATTGTAAATACTTTCGTATTACTCGGATGTTCAGGCAAGATCATGAAGATTTTGCGTAGGACTCTTAAGATCGTTCTTACTTTTCACAGTGTGTGAAGAAGCAAGGAATAATGAAAGTGTGTCCTAATGAGATATTTGATGATCTCAAATGGCTCTAGACTCGATCGTGCATTTTGGACTTTTAGTGATCGGAGGCTGGAGAGGAGTGCCACCTTTTCAATACCAATTTATTCGGAGTGAATAAATCAATAGATAATGTGTTGATCTCCGTGTGATTAAAACAAATACCTTTTGAGAGATATTTGAGTTAGCTGGGAAGGGTTGTGCATTGCATCACTGGGTCCATGACGTCTTTCTTCAATATCGAGAATCATTAGCAAAAATGACCTCAATAGCGTATGTATTGACCCGGTTTCTGCCTAAAGTTGTAAGGAGGGCTTCTTTCTTTACACCCTTTATCTTTACAATTCTTTTTCATTCTTCAACCCCTTCAATGCTTACCAATACGTCATCACTAGCACCTTGTTGTGATTGTTCCAGTGCTAACTTAAGTACTTGGTCGGCATTCAGCTACGTTCACAATCTTTCTCCATCTTTCCTAAGGACTACTATTTCTAGCTATGGAATGTCCTTGGGAAGATTCCTCCGGTTCTAGAGAAATCATTGGACTTTAACCTATCCTACCATCCTTATGTCACCACAATCTTCACCGTCGTGAATAGAGATGTTTTGGGTAAGTGTATGTCACCATGAAATCCATTTTGAAGTGCAAATCCATTTTGCTCCCCCTTAACATATGCCACGATATCCGAAAACATTTTGCACATGTCGGGATGAGCTATCACTTTAAGTCAAACCATTTATGATTGATCATATCCCATATTAAATCACATTTTCTCCCCCATATTAAAAATATTAACCCAATCGATGTTTTTAATATCAATTGATTTAATAGCATTTTAAGAAAATTTGGGAAGAAAAATGCAAGTCCAATTATCTTCATGAGTTACACAAGCTCCCCCTCAAATTAATGAGGGTGTGCTGAAACGTAAATTAAATACCTTTTAAACACAAGTGTAAGGTATTTATCACGTGCAAAGATCATATATGATATGAATTCACAAGATTAGCAATATACGAGGTTGGACCTGAATGATGGAGAACATCATATGAGAGATTCACATGGTTCTTGTTCACGAATGTTGGTCTCCTCGTCACGTTCCCGGGAAAATTAATTCCCGTTGTTGAGTCAAAGCTTTCCGGTGAAATGCTTGACTTGATTATGAAAAGCGGGTTGCTATCTGAAATAATAGCAAACCATTTTGAGCATGTTTTAAAAATCATTTGAACTTCTGCTCGAACTTTATTTACAACCCCGTGTCATTATTGAATGACATTTCTAGGTTCGTAAATATTATCGATTCCAGAAGACATGCTCGTTTTATCAAAACGTTTTTGAACACACAATTTTGAAAGATTTAGAAAAACCTTTTGAGAAATTCTCGAAAAATTGTGTTCAAAGTTTTGAAAACAATTACTTGAGCTTAAGATGTTGAATATCTTAATAGCGAGCTCAAGTCCGAGAAGTTTTGAACTTCCCGTTGTTAAGGATAAGTTACCATCGGCGATAAACTTTCCTTTTATCTGAAGGACGAGTCCTAAGCTGACATTTACTTAGAAGTCGTTTTCATGAGCTTGAAAACTTTGACTGTTTTAACGGAAAGCTCATGACCGAGAAAGGTTAATTTCTCGTTATGAGGAAAAGTTCTCTTATTTAAAAGATACACTTTCCTTTCTGAGCTTAAAACTTCGAATGTTTTAATACAAGCTCATGACCGAGAAAGGTGAATTTCTCGTTAAGAGGATAAGTTATCATAAAAGATAAGCTTTCCTTTATTTTAAGTTCGAGTTACAGTCTGACATTTAACTGTAAGTCATTGTGCATGAGCTTAAAAACTTGGAATGTTTTTAACATAAGCTCATGCCCGAGAAAAATGAATTTCTCGTTTTTAGGATAAGTCATCATCGGGATGAACTTTCCTGTCTTTGAAGATCGAGTTACAGTCTGTTATGTGACTGTAAGTCCTTGTGCAGCTTAACCATGAATCCCCTGAGACATTTGTTTCTCTGATATCTGCTTCTTCAGCAACCAAACTCTAAGAGTGTCCTTAGTTGAACGGTACACAACGATTGGACCGCTTCGTTCTTTTGGAACATCAACTTTGGTACCTGCAATCTCATTAGGAGTTTGTATACTTTTGCATGGGTTAGAGATATCTATTTTTGAAGCACGTGGGGGTTCACAGTTGGCTTTACTTGTGTCAGAGGTGGCCTGAGGGGATGATTCACTTGTCTTAGTTGGCAAACGTTTCCTTTTATAGAAAATCTTAAGTTCAGGCTTAAGTGATGTATCATCCTTTGCAATTTCCTCCCTAGTAGTCTTCGTAGAATCAGAGACTATCCTAGTTAAAGGGCACTCGTTTCCTACAAGAGTAAAAGTTCTACCAGTGGGGCGCCAAACTTTACCAAAGGGTTTGATTTTAGCTATCCACTGGGACTTAATTCTAGCACGGGAGTTCACCTCATCAAGTAATTTCTTGACACAAGCATCATGATTTGCCGTAAAGACACATTTTCTACATGTTTTACAGGTAGCATATTTAATGTCCGAGTAAGATCTAGAATCCCTAGATGATTGATTGATGCTCCTAGGATTGGACATGCTACGGTTAGCAGTGTTGAGTAAACTAGAAGGCATCTGACTAGGTTTTAAATTCCTATCTCTTACATGTGTCTTTTGCTTAGCTTCCCTAAGATCAGATTCATGGCAAACGTCATTTGAACTAGTTCTAGACGTGGTCTTGGTATTTTTAGGGAAACTAGAGGCAATCATATGATTTGGTCTTGCTAAAGCTGGAGTGATCACATTGGGCCTAGTTGCTGGAATGACTGGTCTAATAAGATGAACCAAATCAACTTGGGAGGCAAACCGCGGTCTCGAGGATTGTGGTCGCTCGGATCTAAATGCAGTAGGTTGTCTGACAATCGGTTGTCTGACGAACTGATTTGTAGGCGGTTTCCCCAAGATTGATGGTTTTTCAAGCTTAGTGTCCACACTAGGTCCTTTACTTCTCCTTAACTCGTTTTTCAACGCAGCTATAGCAAAAACCTTTTCCTGTACTTGGGCCTTTAAAGTCTCATTCTCTTTGAGCACTCTATCTTGGGATGCCAATTTAGACTCTAGTAACTGAATTTGTTTCAAAAGATTATCCTTTTCAGCTTTAGAATCTAGAACAGTTTGATCCAATTTTCTTTCAAGAACAACGTTTGCCTTTTCAAGTTTTTCAAAGTATGTTTCAAATTTGTCCGTTTTCTTAGAAAATTCAAGTTTGGCATCCTCAAGATCTTTTGATTGCCGAGCTACGATTGTTTCGAGCTCTTTAATCTTGGAATCAGAAGCAGTCAATGAATCAGTTATAGGATAATTATCATGATGTTTAGCATTCTGAACAATCTCTCCCCCATTATGACTGACATCGGATGAATCAGAAGTGGTATTGCTATCACTCGTTTCCATCCCATGTTTGTCATAATTAGGTTCAGAATCCTTAATATGCGGCATATCATCAGCATATACATCATAAACCACATTACATTGTACCATGTTTGCAGGTTCTGCGTCATAAATGTGTAAGGTGTCATCAAGAGAAATCTCGTGAACATTCCCTGACGTGCCACTGGCATCATGTTGTCCTCCTGATTCTGTGCTCGTGCCATCGTTAGGCTCCAAGTTGTCAACCGAATGACCATTATCCTCTTGCATCTGCGTCATTGATTCTTGCACTCCATTAACATACACTTGCTGAAGTTGTGATCTTTGATATATCGAAGACGAGACCGATGACATGAGTTTCAAAATCGTATCACGGAAAACTCGAAGCTCGGTATGTGTATCTCGAAAAAACGATTGGCAAATCATTGAACTTTCAGGCTTGATGATATTAAATTGGAGGAAAGGCGTGAGGTGTGTCACAAGAGCCTTATATGCAAGTACCGATCCAGAGTGATTAAAGTTTCCATGGTTGAGTTGCTCGGCGAGTTGGGTCAAAGCGGTAAAAATGGAGTCGATGAATATATGACGATCTTGTCCAAAGATTGTCACAAATTCGCTCCCTCCTTGAATCCCCGAAAGAGTGACAAGATGAGACTGGAGTAGTTGAAAGGAGGTGATGCCACTTTTCTTAACTTCGTTTTGCCTTAAATACAACTCTCCCTTTTGACATGTCGAATCGAACGAATCCATTAAAGATCGATTAAAACGAAAGACCCGTAAATAATACTTAAAATTCCTCGATGGATGGTATAAATGAAGCTCGTCACTTTGACTCGTCACGTCTGTCTTTAAATCCGGCCACAAAACTTTTAACCCGTCACTATAACTCGTCACGATAACCCGTCAAAAATTTTTTACGATAACTTTTTTTTTTTAAAAAAAAAAAAAAAAAAAAATAATATACCCGCTTAACACGATTTGCCAAAAATTACTAACCAAAATGCTAAAAATATAAAAGTGACAAAATAAAAATATAAAAGTGACAAAAATACAAAAAAAATAAAATGTGATATTTTTAAAATAAAATGTGATATTTTTAAAATAAAATGTGATATTTTAAAAGAAAAAGGATTAATTTAACTAAAAAAAAAAAATAAATAAACTTTTTTAAAAATTAACTTTAAGAAAACTTAATCTAAGAAATATTTCGTTACTAAAAATAAAAAATAAAATCTTGATAAATAAAAGATGTGTCCCAAATGTGATTTTATGACGTGGCAAAGTTATATCCGTTCACCCTTACTTTGTAAACTCCGTCATATTTAATATTGATAAAAAATTCAACCTGCTTTGTTTTCTCCGTCTGAAAAAGATAAGCTCAATCGAATCTCTCTCTCTCTCCTCACTTGCAAACACGCACACACGCTCTCTCCTAAACCTATCTCTTTCTCTCTTCTTTGACTGAAACAACTCACAAAAAATTTATCTCTCTCTCCTCAATCAATCTGCCTGTTTTCTGCTATGTTCTCTCAACACAAAAACTATCTCCAATCTAATAAATCCCTCTCTCTTTCTTCACCAAAACGCAGCCTCAAATCAAATCTCCTAATCTAACTATGTATCCATCTCAAATGACGTCTTCAAGATCATGCTTATGGTCTCGGGTAGGTTTTTCGAGTTTCTTTATGTTTTAATTTTAGTCTGAGTCTCTCTCTCTACTGTACGAGTCCTTCTTGAGTCTTTGGTGTTGTGGTGGGTGTGAGAGTCGAGGGGTGTATGTGAGATTGTGATTTGAGTCGGGGCAGTGAGTCGAGGGAGGGTGCGAGTTTGTCTGATGTGGGAGTGGATGGTTAATAATCGAGGGTATATGAGGGGGTTAAGGTCGAGGGTGTGAGGGTCGAGTCAAATTAATGGTGAGTTAGTGTGGTGTCATTTTTTAAAAATAGAGGTTGAAGGGTTGTGTGGGGGGACGAGGGTCTGGTGGGGACGAGGGTGAGGTGGTAACGAGAGTCGAGTGGGTGTGCTGGTGAGGGTGGGTAAATAGATTGGGTCGAGAGAGAGAGTGTAAGAGAGAGTAAAACAAATGATTGGGTCGAAGGGTGTTACTTCTGTCAGTGAGGGTAAGAGAGAGTGTGAGTGTTTTTGGTTGAGGGTCGAGAGGGTGTTTTTGGAGTCGGGGCTGTCGAGAGGGTGTTTTTGGTGTTTTTGGGTGACGAAAGATTGGGTGTTGAGGGAGTTAGGGTCGGAGGTAAAAGCGAGGGTGAGTTTTTTCGAGTGTTGGGTGAGGATAAACAATGAGAGTCGGTTTGAGTGTAGATTGTGTTGTGTGGTTTTGATACGAGGGAATGAGTCTATTCAAAAAGACGATGATTTGCCCGTTGATTTTGAATATTGTTGCTTCATTCGGAAGAGTTCCGAATCTGAACTTTTTTCTTGATCCGGAAGTTCTTGGTTCGGAAGTTCTTGATCCGGAACTTCTTGATCCGGAACTTTTGGCTTGATCCGGAAGTTCTTGGTTCGGAAGTTCTTGATCCGGAACTTCTTGATCCGGAACTTTTGGCTTGAGCCGGAAGTTCTTGGTTCGGAAGTTTTCTGTTTGATTCGGAACTTAAAAAATTGATTCGGAACTTTTAGTTTGATTCTGGACTTTAGGATCAGTTTAGATGGACAAATTTGGGACAGAGATACTTGGACAAATGGACAGAATATGATAACCAGGAAACAGTTGACAGTTTGACAGATGACCAAAAAAGAAAAACTGACCAAAAAAAGAAAGACCCAGATATGATGAAAACTGAGACACGGATAAACGAAAAACACTGATTGAAAAATTTATATAAAAATCTGATAAAGATAAAAATAAGATAAAAAATAAAAAAATATAGAAAACTGAATATGAAAAAAAAAAAAAAAACTGGATAAAAGTGAAAATGGATATACGAAAAATAAATAAATAAAAAATACAAACTTTAAAAGAAAAAATTGATAAAATTGATAAAAATTTAGAAATTCATAAAATTGATAAAATTGATACAAACTTTTTATAAAAAACTACAAAATTAAAAAGAGAAAAAACAAAAACTTTTATAAAAAACATCAACTTTTTTATAAACACAAACTTTTTAAGGTTTTATATAAGAAAAATTTGATTTTTATAAAAAATTTGTGATTTTTTATCTAAAAAGTAAATAAATTTGAAGATTTGATATGATTTAACACATAAAAACACAAACTTTTTATAAAAAATACAAACTTTTTAAAGTTTAAGCATGATTAAATCAAAACCCACCAAAATCAAAAAGAAATAAAATAAGAATAAACCAAACTAACCATGGCTCTTGATACCAATTGAGGGTCTACGTAATTAATGGCCTATTCTATGTGATTGATTTGGTGGATTTATGTGGTTGATTGATTGATAATTAATGAAGAAATGAAGGAATGAGATGAGGGATTAGAGAGAGAAAGGAGAGAAAAAGGGAAATGTAGAGAGAGAAAGAAAAGATGAATAAATGATTAAAGTGTAAAATGGAATCAACAACCCCCTCCTAACATGCTAGGAGGGGTTATATATAGCCCACCCTACATGTGGGCTATATGGACTATACAATAATTAAGTAGATCACGAGCCCATTACATAATTATCGTTGGAGCGACCGATCCTTCATAAATACGTAAAAACGTATTTCTAACAAAGAAAAAGTCGAACAGAAACTAGTTGATAGAATCGATGGTTATATACGTGTATTATGATATATAAAAAGTAGAAAAGAATACCAAATCTTAAAATTTTAGATTTCAAAATGGAAATGATCTGATCGGGAGAAAAATATGAACCAGAGAAAATTGTAGTAATTGTAGTAAGTAAATGAAATACTTCGTATGAAAGAGATAAACATGAATACCAAATTACATTGATGTCCTTTTGGTTTAATTAAGTATTTAATAATTTTTTTTATTTTTAATGATTAACGACACATGGCTTAATGTTATTGGTTTTTATTGTTTTTATTTTAAGATTGGTTTTTACATGAATGTAAATCTATATATATATATATATATATATATATATATATATATATATATATATATATATATATATATATATATATATATATATATATATATATATATATATATATATATATATATATATATATATATATATATATATATATATATATATATATATATATATATATATATATATATATATATATATATATATATATATATATATATATATATATATATATATATATATATATATATATATATATATATATATATATATATATATATATATATATATATATATATATATATATATATATATATATATACATATACATATATATATATATATATATATATATATATATATATATATATATATATATATATATATATATATATATATATATATATATATATATATATATATATATATATATATATATATATATATATATATATATATATATATATATATATATATATATATATATATATATATATATATATATATATATATATATATATATATATATATATATATATATATATATATATATATATATATATATATATATATATATATATATATATATATATATATATATATATATATATATATATATATATATATATATATATATATATATATATATATATATATATATATATATATATATATATATATATATATATATATATATATATATATATAGAGGGAGGTTATTATGAGAGATTTTTTAAAGTTATTAAAATAAGAACTAATATGAACCATTGGATTTATTAATTTTGTTAGATGATATTGATGATGGGTGAATGTCATTGCTGTAATAAACATCTAATTTAAGAAGGGTATTTTCGTCATGATAAAAATTAATATCTTAAATGCAACTTTAATGTATTCCTAATAATTTAATTTTATTTTGTCATACGAGTTGTAATTGTGTAGTGCATTTATGGTGCATTAAATCATACGAGTAGTAATATGTTGAATTTGTATGCATTTGACCTTTTCAAACAATTACCGATACACGTCCAACTGATACAACTGCACATAAATTTGATGTAGATTATAAAAATCGTATAAAAATTATATAAAGTCATTGATACACTTTAAAAGATCTATTGATACATCACTGATACAATACTGATGCATTGCATATCTCAACACAACTGAATAACTGATACATCACAAATCTCAACAAAACTGATACATCACAAATCAGTCTCTGGTACACTCGTACATCAGCGACACTACCCCAACACCATCAGAATCCGGTGCGCCGGTGCATCAACCCCAACACCATCAGAATACGGTACACTGGTGCATTATCCCCAACACTATAAGTCTACGATACATGATACATCAGTGGCAGTGGCCCATCACCAGTTGACTCTGACGCACTGATGCATCAACTCACCACCATCAGTCTCCGATCTACCGGCACATCAACGGTGCTAAACCACCGGATACAGGATAACTAATATTATAAAATAATGATATCAAATGGATGGACTTTTCTATCCCGTTCCACTCGTTGTAAAAATGCAACCGCCGATAGGACCTCACCGGAAAAGTGATGGAGTACCCGGTTCAGAAGCATATTTTTTATTCATAAGAAAATCGATTTCTTATATGAAGGCATATGTTGTTTCTTTTTTTTATTTTGTTATGGATCCACATCTTTTTTTTAATGTCATAAATCGGTATTGTATATTAAAAATAAAGATGGGCTGGTTTTGATTTGAATATGAGGGAGGAGAACACGTGTGGTAAAAGGTTAATGAAAACTGATAATACAAAATTACTATATTAGCCTTTTTAGTCATATTTTTAATTATCAGTTTTAAGTGTATTAAATTTCACTTATTTAAGACTTGCTTCAATCTTATTGGTTGTTTAATTGTTTTTATTTTTACAACTTTAAAAAGTTCTCATTTGATCCTAAATCTATATATATATATATATATATATATATATATATATATATATATATATATATATATATATATATATATATATATATATATATATATATATATATATATATATATATATATATATATATATATATATATCTATATATATATATATATCTATATATATATATATATATATATATATATATATATATATATATATATATATATATATATATATATATATATATATATATATATATATATATATATATATATATATATATCTTTACATTATATATAAGAGGAGGGATATGCCACATAAGCATGTTTTAATCTACGTCAGCACATGTTTGACCGTCATGTTTCAAAAACGCTGTTTGACCGTCATCTTTCATAAACGAATCATGATACATAATCAATCGACTGTATCTAAAACCCTAAAACAATCCCTAAAACAACGATTGATACATATCAAAATCACGAATAATAAAAAAACACTAAAACAATCTTTGATGCTTCAGAATCACAATCGAAGGTATGTAATCCATGATACTTCATAATCACAGTCGAAGGTATGTACTATATTTATTTACATGATGATGCAATTAAATCTATCATTGAATACTTAAATTGATTATTGAGGCGATGATGTAATTGTTCCTATAGATGATCAATGATGCAACAAGCATATGGATTTATGCACAAGTTTGATGCATTTAACTATCAAGAAACCACTTTAGAAGAAAAGGACACCGCCTCCACATGTTTCTTCATTCATAACCGCTTCTCCGTAGGATCGAAATGTCTTTAGAATGAGGATTTAAGATTTGAATTAGATTTGTCTTTGAGGAATCAATGAAGTATGCACGCAGAAGTGTGAGTGATGTTGACATTCGTAATTACCAAGTGTTTTATTAGACATTGCAACCGTCAAGGGGATTTGGGTCTGAATTCAGGTTCTCAGGAGCAACATCTGGTGGGACTAATGTTACTGCTGCTACTGCTGACCCATTGTTTTCTTCTACCGGAGGAGATGATGGTGATGCTTTATATAATTAGGTCTTATAAATTATCCTTTAAAATAACACTCTTGGAAAGGTGATCCATTTCAGATTCTTTTTAGTTGTTATTAATGTATTACAGTAGTATTTATGAATGTCTTTATTTGAGGTAGTTGCTGATAGAAATTTCGGCTAACATGGAATTTCTTTGGTAGTTTCTGAAGTACACATTTGTATAGAGAATCAGATTTGAAAGCAAACTTTCTTGGTTATTTCTGATGTCGTTCTTGGTTGTCATTTTCTTTAAAAGAAAAGAAGGTACGACCATCACCTATAAGACATTCATAACCTCCAAAAATGATATAAACTATGCTCAAGGTACAGATTGTTTTCATTTTGTGTTTTTGGACTGCTGCTATGATTTAGAATTCATTTTTACTGTAACCATATAAGCCGTAAGCTGACTATATAAGCTGAAACAAAAATCGGGCTTCTAGGCGTATGTACGTTGATTGGGATGTTTGTTTAGGCTTATATAATGGATTGATAGCTTATTTGGTTTTCGTCTTATGATTCACAAGCTCATAATCTATGGTTCCTTTGAAACTCTTTGGCTTACATACGTTCATTATGTAGGATTCACTCGGGAATCGAGTGCAGTGTGGTATGTTGGAGGGCAAAGCAAAAAATACTTATGGAACTCGCCACCATATTCACACTCCACATAACTTCATTTATGTTAACTGTATTTTTAATGAAAAGGATGCTTCCGTCAAAGCTTAGACTTCAAAGGGTATTTTCAATTTCAAGATTAAATGCATATCACCCTTATACTGTTTGCACAATCGGGTTTTAAGACGTTCAAAGACATGTCATGATACGTTTCCGAATGGGCTGCTTTTTAGAACTCTGAAAAAACCCAACATATATTCAAGTGATTTCACTCTATACTTGGTTAGAAGTTGTATTTAGAGGCTAACTGTTGTTTATGTGAATGGGTGTTTGGGTAATCTAATTTTTCCTACTTATAGGCTGCTTTTTGAATTCTGAAAAAGCCTATACATTAGCTTTTTCAATTTATGAGGGTGCTAATTTTAGTTAAAGACTAGAAAAACTAAAATGAATAAATTAACCATCTGGTCTGAGCTCGAAAATAGATTGGGTTCAATTTTGCTATTACTAATTGACCCATTTGACATAAAACACAACTTCTCTCATTGGAGATTCTGTTCTTTTGTTATAGATTATGTTTATAAAACTACAAAAAGTATTGCATTCTTTGTGTATGATTGGGAAATATGGTATTTTACTTGAAATTCATTGTAATCACTTGACATCTTTTATCCTAATTATAAAATGCCTTGCATACTGAAATATTTATCTTGGTTACAGGAGATAACCTTCGCACGTGCTTTTGCTATATTCACAGCTACTACATAAGTGATTTTTGAAAGGTCGACAGTATTCCGTTTGTTTCGGCCGCGGTTGTGGCAGTATTGAAGCTATTATGCTTGCAGGCTTGCAAAAGCGCAACAAGGTAATTAAGCATTGTTCTCTGACTGATTTAAATAAGTATGAAGTCGTAGTAACCAGTTGTTCTGTGTAAAACCCGCATTAAAAATACCATGAACAGTACACATGAACATTGAACATATAAAAATACGGTAAAATTAAAACATTCCATTTATAATATATTCACGTGTCACGATATTTAATAACATGTAATTACGTATATATTATAAATGTGTTAAGTACACGACATATAAAAATCATGATAATGAAACATGAACGTACATGTAAATAATTTAACTCGGGAAGACTACGGGTTTCCTCGTGGGCTCCCCATGTGCCGTGGCTAAACAAGAAAGAAAGGAAAAGGGTGGGCTTGGCCCATGACCCAAATTAATTCTAAGTTAAATAAAACACAGGGAAAACTTTAACATAATTTAGGTTTACAGAAAAAGTTCTCCCTTGCCTCCTTTTTCCCTTCTAGCCGTCGGCCATAGATCAACCACAAGGACAAACCGGACGATTTTGATTGTTGATTATTGTGTGTACGTGATCGTGATCTTAATCCTTTTCTTCCCTGAGTTCGTATTATCCGTCAAGGCGGAGTAGTTTCTTCAGCATTTTCGTTAGCTTCTACTGGACATAAGGTACCCAAGGTCGCAAGTAGGATCTTCAGAGTATGTGCATTCGGATGGAAGCTATCCGGCCTCTTTTACAATATGCATTTATTCCTACTTTCTCATACTTTATTTCGTTTGGACATTGTTTAGTCCTTTCCTTTACAGTACTTAATATTGCTTGTGTGTGAGTTACTTAGACTACCGATGTTTGATTCCGGTATTTCTATTTATGGTCATGAATGTTTAGACATTTACCTTGCATGCTTTGATGACACGCCATATTTTACTGTTGATGACGTATAGTCCCCAACCAGGTCATGAACCTGGCCCACGGGTACTACCCGCATCCGACCCACCACGAATGGGTTGGATTAGTCAGTTAAGCTTATGGGCTTAACTGAACAGTGGTCGCATAGAGTATGTGCGGCCCACGGCCCGGTACAGCCGGGCAGGGCTAGACAGAATCATAATCTTATTAGGATTGGGATTTACCTTTAGGTATAGGATATACACTAACCATAATTAGAAGATAAAAATCAAGCTAATTATGGTGGTTATCTCATGCTTGGGGCTGAAGTAAACAGTGAGCCCATTAGGGTTTCACTGCCTATATAAGGAACCCCCAAGGGTTCCACAAAGGTATTACATTCTCCATACTCTCATCTCACATCTGATTCTTAACCCTAACCGATTACTTACTCTCACGCTGGAGTCTAATCGTGGGATACGCTCCCTGTTGGGAATAAAATATAGCCAGTCTACTTGAGTGCTGACAAGAGTAAAACAAGCGTTGATAGGAAGAAAACAAACGCTGACAGATCAAGCGTTGACCGGAAGAAGTCAAGCGTTGATACATTAAAGACAAGCACTGATGGAAAGATTTAGTCTACGCGTATATTGTTTCTAGTTTGTTTCTAGTAAGGATAAGTTCAACATTGTATTTTCTATAATTATCTTTACCTAGAATAGTTGATACGTAGACTCTTGTACAAGGCTTCTTATGTCTATAAAAGAAGACCTTTAGGTTATTGTTTAGTATAAGTTTTCATACGTTAAACACTTTCATTGTAAGAAAGTTTGTTATCATTAATCAAGTGAAAGTTTGTTTACATCTTTGTGTGTTCTTGTTTAAGTGTTAATTCCGCATAACACTTAGATTATCATATACATATACAAAGGTTTCTCTACGTGTATAAATTGATCTAATCTCGTATACATAAAGCTAAATTGATCTAAGTTTGGGATCAACAAGTGGTATCAGAGCTTGTTGAGGAACTTTTGATCTTAAAGAACACAAGAACCCTAAAATCACCAAAACCCTAATTTTCACAAAACCCTAAAAACATCATGTCAAATCCAGAAGTAACCTCCTCCTCCTCACCTTTACCAAACATCAAGATTCCCATGCTTGATGCAACCAACTTCGAGTTGTGGAAATTCAACTTTGAGCAATAGCTGGGGATCTATGACTACACTCTCTAGGAGATAATTGAATATAGAAACACATACAATAAAGCTGAAAAGGTTGCTGCTGCCATTGCTACAAAAACTGCTGTTGCTGGATGTCCAGAAGCAGATAAGAAAGAAAAACCTGGTGATGGTAGAGCCGTGTCTGCTGAAGACATAGCAAAGAGAAGGGTTGATATGAAAACCCTAAACATTCTGAAACTCTCTTTGGGACAAGAGAACCAACATAAATATAGAGGTTATGATTCTGCAAAAGACCTTTGGGCAGCTCTTGAAGTTGCATATGGTGGCAATGATGATACTAGGGAAGAGAAGAAGAAGCAACTCATGCATGAGTATGCTGTTTTCAAGGCTCAACCTAATGAGAAGCTTAGCAGTGTGAGAAGCAGACTGCTTGACATTACAAGCAAGCTGTCCTTCATGGGGACACAACTTGGTGATGTTGACATCAATGCCACTTTTCTGAAAAGCCTTGGTGATGCGTGGAAGATTGAGGCAAGATCTATACTTGCCAATAACACTCACAAAAGTTCTACTTTTGATGATATCTACAACAAACTAAGGCTGTTGGAGAATGAAACTCTTTTGGAGCATGGAAGTAAGTCTACCAATAGTAACATGGCCTTCTTCTCAGGTAGTGAAGGTCAATTTGATCAGAAGGACTCTTACATGCACCTAGTTACTGGATCATCATGTGTCAACGTTGGAACATGTCCTGTCAACGCCTCATATTCAGACGCTGACACATATAAAAGTGACTCACCAAGAGTTAAACCTGCTGGTTTGGATCTGGATACTGTATGTGCTTACATTTCTTCTTTGCCCAATGGTTCAGTGATTACATATGAGGACCTTGAGCAAATAAGTGATGAACACTTGGAGGAGATGGATATTAAGTGGAACATGGCTCTTGCTGGTATAAGAGCAAACAGGTGGAATAGAAGGTTTAAGAAGAAGATGACCTTTAATGCAAAGGACACTACTGGATTTGATAAATCCAAGGTTGAGTGCTACAATTGTCATCGTATGGGGCACTTCATGAGGGAATGCAGATCTCCAAGAAGATTTGATGCTGGCAAACCCCAAAGCCAAATTGTTAAGGCTCAGGACCCTAAGGCCATGGTTGTAGTGCAAGAAATTGATGGTATGGGATGGGACTGGAGCTATTTGGCTAAGGATGGGGAAGAGGATAAAGCTTTGGTTGCTGAGATAGAAGAAGAAGAGCATGTTCAATATGCTCTCATGGCACACTCCTCCTCTTCATCAGATAATGAGGTATACGATGATGCTTTCTGTAGTAAGGGTTGTAGGTTAAATACTAAGAAACTTAACAAAGAGGTGTTAAGATTGTTAGATGATGTGAGCACTGAGAGATGCAAACTGTCTAACTATCAATTAGCTCTCACTCAAACTGAAAAGACAGTTTTTGAGTACAAGAAAATGGAATTTGACTTAAAAGATAAAATAAATATCTTAAAACATGAGTTAGATGCTAGTAATGATGTTAGGAACATCATGGAAAGGGTTAATAGTGAGTTACAGGCTAAGTTAGATGAAGCCATTAAGAATAAGGATAACGTTGGCCTTAAAATTCAGAGATTTGATAAGGCCACACAAACCCTAGGAGAATGTGTTAATAAACAAAGGGATCCTAAGGACATGACTGGGATTGGGATGAAAGACTATACTGTGGTTCCACCACCAGCTGGGGACTTCTATGGTGTCCAAAGAAAGGACCTATCTTGGACTGGTCTACCAGAACTCCAAGAGGAGGAATTTATTCCTCCACCAAGAGTCATTACCCCAGTTGAAGAGTATAAACAAAAGTTGGCTGACTTGAATGAATGAAAGAAAGCCAACCCTACCTTGTTTGTAAAGGGTGGCCTGTTATGTGAAAGTCCTAATGAGTCAACCCCTATTAAGGTAACAAACCCAATCACTGGTAAGGTTGTTGACCTTGGCTCAAACACTGTTAGAAAACCTAGCATCAAGTATGCAGAAATGTATAGGAATACTAGGTCACCTAAAAGCCAAGTTAGTAATGATGGAACAGGATTCTTCTCTTCTAAACCTAGGGTTGTGTCTAGAAAAGCCTGTTACACTTGTGGTAGCTTTTCACATTTAGCATATAAGTGTGTCAACACTTCCAAGGTCAAAGCTGTTAAAAAGTCAAATGTTGTCAGACCCAAAAATTTTGTGGAGCAAAGTCCACAAGTGATTAGACAAGGCCCATTCTTCACTAGAGGGTCTAACACTCATGGAAAAAGACCATTTCAAAAGACCAATACTTGGTCTAATAGGCAATGGGTTTCTGTAGCAAACCCTAGGTTCAACGCTGACAAGGGTAATTTCAGCGTTGACAAGACCAAATCCAACGCTGACAGAAACGTGACCAGACCTAAATATTTGCAACCACAGGGTAAGGGGTCTAAAGCTTCTTCAAGCTTGACATGGAGACCTAAGAAAGATCAAAACCCTAATGATAATGGGATTTCTATGACCTGCAACAGATTTAATTACATTTCAAAGGTCATTACAAAACCTATTGGGGTTAACTGGGTATTTCATCCAAAGAGGGATGAACATGGGGTTGTTATGAGAACTAAGTCTGTTCTTGTTGAACAACCATATGAATCCAAGTCTTCTAAGGCTTGGGTTCCCAAAGAAAACTAACTTGTTTTCTTTATGTGCAAGGCATTCAAAAACAGGTCAATGATTATGGATATTGGGACAGTGGATGCTCCAGGCACATGATAGGGAAGGAATATTATCTTACTAACTTCACTCCCATTAAGGATGGTGATAAGGTTTACTTTGGAGGTGGATATGGAACTATCACAGGAAAAAGAACTCTTCTCACCAAGAACTTGCGTTTTGAGAACGTGTTTCTGGTAAAGGAACTTGATTACAATCTTTTTAGTGTATCACAAGTTTGTGATAACAAAAATAAAGTTATGTTTATTGTTACTGAATGCTTGGTGTTAAGCAAGGATTATAAGATCCCAGATGAGAAATATATTGACTATAGAACACCTAGGCATAAAGACATATATAATGTGAATCTTAATGGAATTAGGATGAATAATAATATGTCATGTTTTTATGCTAAAGCTTCAGTAGATGAGAGTAATCTATGGCACATGAGACTAGGGCACATAAACTTTAAGAATATAAACAGGCTTGTGAGACTTGGCTTGGTTGATGGTTTGCCTGAAAAGGCTTTCCATAATGACCACTCTTGTGTTGCATGTCTTAAAGGCAAGCAACACAAGGTCTCATTCAAGTCTAAACAGATGCACTCTAGTACTAGACCACTTCACTTTTTGCATATGGACCTATTTGGTCCAACTAATATAGAGAGTTTGAATGGTAAATCATACTGCTTTGTCATCACAGATGACTTTTCTAGGTTTACTTGGACTTTCTTTTTAGCTATGAAGAGTGATACTGCTGACACTTTAATTTACTTTATTACTCAGATAGAGAAGAAAACTGGTAATGAAGTTAAAATACTTTGAAGTGACAATGGTGGTGAGTTTAGAAATAAGATTTTGGATGATTTTTGTGCCAAGAAAGGGATTACTAGGAAGTTTAGTGTTGCCAGAACCCCATAACAAATTGAGGTTGCTGAGAGAAAGAATAGAACCCTAATTGAAGCAGCCAGAACTATGTTGGCTGATGCTCATTTCCTCATAGATTTTTGGGCTGAGGCTGTGAATACAGCATGCTATGTTCAAAATAGAGCATTGGTCAACAAGATACAGAACAAAACACCTTATGAATTACTTTGGGGAAGGAAACCTAATATTGGTTTTCTTAAACCTTTTGGTTGTCATGTAGTTGTACTTGATACTAGTGATGCCTTAGGTAAATTTAGTGCAAAAGGTGATGAAGGCTATTTCATGGGTTATTCTGTGCAGAGCAAGGGATATAGGGTTTACCTTAAGAAGGAAAAACGTATACTTGAAAGAGTACATGTCAGGTTTTTAGAGAGTAAACCTAGTGATCCTGAAAGTGGTCCAAATTGGTTGTTTGACTTGGAACCTCTATCTAGGACTTTAAATTATATGCCTGTCACTAATCCAGACATTGTAAAGGTAGCTTCAAATGTTGTAGAAGAACAAGTTGTTGATGTTTCAGGTACACAGGTTAATGAAGAGGTTGGATCACAAGCAGAAAAGTGATCTCCCATACAAGAGTATGTTACAATTCCCATATGGACAGATGCTTTTGCTGCTGCTCCTGCTGGAAAGGATAATGGTGGTCCCCAAGTACCACCAGTTAACAACATACATGGTCCTTCAAGCGCTGACAAAGGCAAATCTAGCGCTGACAGGACAAATTCAACGTTGATGGCTCAAACGTTGACAACAACATTTCAAGCGTTGACAACCCAAACACTGACAACCAAGGTTCAGGCGTTGACAACACTCTTGAGCATCTTTTATCTTCTAATTTTAAACAAGGAGAACCTTCCAACTTATATGAAGAGGTTCATCCTAATATTGATGAAAGAGAGTCTGAAGAAGAAGATATTGGCAACTTGGATAATGAGATTGAAGACAACAAACTTTTTGAAGGAGGAGTTCTCACTTCTACTATGAAGAATCATCCTCCATCACAGATTATTGGGGATGTTATGACTCCTGTTCAGAGTAGAAGATCTCATCAGAATCTTGGTGGATTCATTGCCAATATACACAAGAAGGTTGATACCCCTTTTGTTCAATCATGCTTGTTTGCCTGTTTTCTATCACAACAGGAACCCAAGAAGATATTTGATGCTCTCAAAGAACCAAGTTGGGTGGAAGCAATGCAGGATGAGCTTCACCAATTTGCAATTCAGGATATTTAGGAGCTGGTTAATTGTCCCAGATATGTCAGACCTATAGGGACAAGATGGGTTCTAAGAAACAAGAGAGATGAAAGAGGCATTGTGGTCAGAAACAAGGCACATTTAGTGGCTCAAGGATATACACAAGAGGAGGGGATAGAATATGAGGAGGTCTTTGCACCAATTGCAAGGATTAAAGCTATAAGGATATTTCTAGCCTATGCTTTCTGCATGGGCTTCACTGTCTATCAAATGGATGTGAAGAGTGCCTTCCTCTATGGAAAAATTGTTGAGGATGTGTATGTGATGCAGCCTCCTGGTTTTGAAGATCCAGAGAATCCAGACAAGGTGTATAGAGTCAAGAAGGCTATGTATGGACTTCATCAAGCCCCAAGAGCATGGTATGGTACATTGTCCACTTATTTGGTGGAAAATGGATTCAAAAGGGGCACCATAGACCAGACATTATTTACCAAGAAGGCTAGTAAGGATGTCTTGCTTATTCAGGTTTATGTTGATGATATCATTTTTGGATCTACTAATCCAAAGATGAGTGAGGATTTCTCCAAGCTTATGACAGACAAATTCAAGATGAGTGCAATAGGGGAGATGAACTTATTTCTAGGGTTACAAGTTCAGCAGAAAGAAGATGGTTGTAGAATATTGATAATCAATGAATCTATGAAGGGGTTTGTTAATTTCTAGAGAGAGAAAGTTAGAGAGAGAAAGTGAGAGAAACTATGTGAATTTTATTAAGTGGAAATTAAGAAATGATAACAACCAACCCCTTTCCTTAGTGGAAAGGGGTATTTATAGTTCCAAGTCATAAGTGGACTTGGGCCGGTCCATGACAAGCCCATGGACCGGTTCTTACTTAAGTTAATAAGCAAATAATAACTAATTACTAACTACGAGCTATTACAACATAAATCATATTGTGGAGTGACCGATACTTCTAATATACGTTAAAACGTATTTCTAACAGTAACACTTCGAACATAAAGAGTGAATCACTTGGATAAATTATCTTAACACTTCGAAGCATCAAATAAGTGAACTAGTTGTGAAGCAGCGTATTGTCTTAACAGCAAGTAGTCTAGACTTCTAATCTTATTAGTAGCATTAATCTCCATTTCAGTCTTCTTAGATTCGAGTAATTCAAAATCAGTTTGAAGTTTTTGAAAATTAGTGACCACTAACTCCTTTTCTCTAAGTTCACTAGACAGATTTGCTCTTAAGTTTTCGATTTCTTGCAAGTGACCCATTTGTTTGTTTCTAAAGTGATCATATTCTAGATTTGTGAGAACACTAGACGAAGGCACTAATTCCAAAGTTTGTACTTTCTCATTGCTTAAGGCAAGCTCTTCAGACAAATTCTTATTCTTAGCTAAGGTTTCTAAGAGTGCAGCATTCATTTGGCTAAGTAGTGTAGCAGGAACCATGACCAAATCTTGTTGAGCAGGAGTAGGCGTATGCGAACTGGGTCCTGGTTGTGATTCACTCAAAGTCTGGGAACTCACATTGATATTGCTATCATTGTTTGTCTCCTCATTTGAAAGACTCACCACCGAAGATTCATTCGAATCAGCACTCTCTTGCCCAACTTGATGTGGTTGAATACTAGCATCAGTGGCATTATCAGTGTTATTAATAAGTACCTCAGATTTCTTATCTGGCCCTAAGCTGGAGAAAGTTGCCATGAAAGCAGCCTTTGCAGTCTGAAAGTCATCACAATCGGAATCATACGCATCAAGATCATCGGCTTGGTAAGCTGCATTCTGCGTAGTGACAACGTCTTGTTCAGCAATCCCTGGGTCAGCAAGAAATGCAAGCTCCTCTTCATCAAGTTCCCTTCCTTGAGCCTGAGCATTTACCAGATAGATCTTTTCTGCAAACCACTGTCCATCCCTTCTCCTCTTGGGTTTCTTACAATCCCTGGACATATGACCCTCTTCCTTGCAGTTGTAGCATGTAATCATTCTCAACTTGCCTGTATTAGCCCGTGGAGGGTTGTTGACCATTGGAGCAGGAGCAGGATTGGTGGTGCGAACATTGGTTGATGTGGAAGTTCTCCCCTGATATGGCTGAATTGGCTGAACCATTACTCTGCCATTCTCAATTGTAGCTTGTTGGCGAGAATTGGATGAATTCCTCAACTGATTGTTGGTAGGAGCTGATCCTCTGAATCCTCGTTTGCTTAAAGTTCTTGTGAGGTAAGCAGACATAGTAGTTAGCACTTCAACTGGGTCAGCTCCTTGTTGGAATACAGGAACTGGGACTTCCTCATCATCACAATATAGTGCTTGATCTGGATGAGCTGCATAATCAGTATAAGGAAGACTCATTTGATCAGGGTAGCTTGTTGGATATGCTGCATTCTCTTGATAAGAAGAATATGATGGCTGAGCATAATGTGCAACATTTGCTGGATGAGGTTGTGAAGCATACTGTGGTGAGGGTGCATTGAACCGATATTGTTGCTGATGTGAGGTGGGTGGTTGTGGTAGAATCGAGTATTGGGGAAAGGCTGGTGTCATGTAAGGTGATTGATGATAAGCTTGATGTCCCAAGATATAGGGTGTGTTGTTGTGAGACAAGCTTGGTTGATTTGCCATCAATGCTAAAGAATCTGGGTGCATACCACGAGGAGAACGGTGCATAATCACATGCTTCTCATGCTGCTGAAGGAAGGCATAGATTTGATCTAAGTTGCACTTATGCAAATCCCGGGTTAACTTCACATCGGTAATATACTCACCCCATTCAGCTTGAGGTAGAGTATTCAAGAATTTGGTGTTAACCTGAAATGGTGCAATCACAAGATTGTATACATTCAGATCATTCATGAGTGTAGTGAATCTGAAGTAATAATCATGGAGTGTCTCCCCTGGGTTGTAGGTGAATCTATCAAACAAATCATACAGCTGACACTCCCTTTCTTGTTTGGTGAGAGACGTGCCTTGTAACAACACCTTTAACCGTTCCCATAGATCCTTTGCCACTGTATACTGACTCACCATCCTATAGATGTCATGGGGAAGTGCTTGGAGAATTGTTTGAAGAGCTTTTTCATCTGCATCTGCAACGAGTTGTTGGGCTGGAGTGAGTTCTTCAAATTCTCGTGATCTAGTCACGTTGTCAACCGTAATGGTACCATAGTCGAGTGGACCATTCAAAATCGATTTGACCATAAGCCTTCCGTATGTCGGTTTCCCCTTTAGATATTGCATCATTCGACCTTGCCATGCCTCAAACACCTCTTTAATAAGCATCGGTGGACGGCTATCAGTTCCCGTTATGATTGATATATCCGTAAGAGATGTCATCTGAGGCATTACTGAATTTGGATTCATTTTGTTTTTCTTCAAAGAAACAGAGATTATCGGTTGATCGAGCAGTGAAGTAAAGCTTGTGAATTGTGTTGTGTTTTTGTTGTATGAAACCAAGATTAAATCCTCTAAAAAATCGTTGAAAAAACAAGCAAAATAACCCTTGATTCGGAACTTTTTGTTGATTCGGAAGTTTGATTCGGAAGATTACCTTGATTCGGAACTTTGTGTTGATTCGGAAGATTACCTTGATTCGGAACTTTTGGTTGATTCGGAAGATTACCTTGATTCGGAACTTTTTGGATTGATTCGGAACTTCTTGGTTCGGAAGTTATTGATCCGGAACTTTGGCTTGATCCGGAACTTCTTGACTCGGAAGTTCTTGGTTCGGAACTTTAGCTTGATCCGGAACTTCTTGACTCGGAAGTTCTTGGTTCGGAACTTTAGCTTGATCCGGAACTTCTTGACTCAGAAGTTCTTGGTTCGGAAGTTTCTTGATCCGGAACTTCTTGGTTCGGAAGTTTCTTGATTCGGAACTTCTTGACTCGGAACTCCTTGATCCGGAACTTCTTGATCCGGAACTCCTTGATCCGGAACTTCTTGATCCGGAACTTTTGCTGAATGAACAGAAACTTCCTTGATGAACAGTCGAACCGTAAAAAAATGAGATTAAGCCCCGATTTTGACCAAATAACCCAAAAAGTTTTGTGCTTTCGACTAAAATAAGTAACAACTAATACTTATCCACTAATCTCAATCACAAAAACACCAAAAACACCAAGAATCAAGATGATTTTTCTAAAAGAACACTAATACAATCAAAAACTAAAAAAACCACACAAATCACCACCTTAAATCACCCCATAGCTCTTGATACCAAATGTAGAATATTGATAATCAATGAATCTATGAAGGGGTTTGTTAATTTCTAGAGAGAGAAAGTTAGAGAGAGAAAGTGAGAGAAACTATGTGAATTTTATTAAGTGGAAATTAAGAAATGATAACAACCAACCCCTTTCCTTAGTGGAAAGGGGTATTTATAGTTCCAAGTCATAAGTGGACTTGGGCCGGTCCATGACAAGCCCATGGACCGGTTCTTACTTAAGTTAATAAGCAAATAATAACTAATTACTAACTACGAGCTATTACAACATAAATCATATTGTGGAGTGACCGATACTTCTAATATACGTTAAAACGTATTTCTAACAATGGTATCTTCATCTCCCAGGATAAGTATGTGGCAGAGATCTTGAAGAAGTTTGGATTTTCTCCACATGAAAAGAGGGCTTCTACTCCTATGGATAGAGAACACCCTTGAAGAAAGATTGGAGATGGAAAAGATGTGGATGTCAGGCACTATAGATCAATGATTGGTTCATTGATGTATCTCACAGCCTCCAGACCTGACATTATGTTTGCTGTGTGTGCTTGTGCACGACATAAAGTGACTCCCAAAGAATGTTACCTTTATGCTGTCAAGAGAATCTTTAGGTACCTAAGATGTTATCCCAGTCTTGGCTTGTGGTACCCAAAAGATTCACTTTTGGAGCTTATTGCATATTCAGACAGTGACTATGGAGGTGATAAGTTTGATAGAAAATACACAACTGGTGGATGTCAGTTTCTTGGGAGCAGGTTGATATCTTGGCAATGCAAGAAACAAACAATGGTGGCAAATTCTACAACTGAAGCAGAGTACGTTGCTGCAGCTGCTTGTTGTGGACAAGTTTTATGGATTCAGAACCAGGTGTTGGATTATGTGTATAATTTCATGCATACCAAGATATTTGTTGACAATAACAGCACTTTATGCATTATTAAGAATCCTGTACATCATTCTAAAACAAAACACATAGAAATTATACACCATTTTATAAGAGATTGTTTTGAAAAGGGTTTAATACAACCAGATAGGGTTGACACAGAAGAAAATGTGTCAGATTTACTAACTAAACGTTTTGATGCTGGAAGGTTTCAATACTTGGTAACAAGTATTGGAATGATCAATCTCACATAATATGTGTTTTGGGGTCTTTTTGTAAAAATATGTACAGGATAATGCATTGTTATTGGTCTTTTTGAGGATTTAGATTTTCCACTATATTTTTCTAACACTGACAAAGGTTACTTTAACGCTGATAAGTGTTATTGTGACGTTGTCAGCAATATATTTGTCTAACGCTGACAAAGGTTTCCTTAACGCTGACAAGCGTTATCGGGGCGTTGTCAGCAACAATGTTAGTTTTTGTGGTTTTTAATCTAAATGTGCAGGTGGTGTTAGCATTATACCATTGGATACAGAGTTGCTTATGGATCATTGGAGAATCATTTGAGCATGTTTTTATTTATGGATGATGGTTGGAATTTTCTATTCCTATCTTGACATAAATTTTTATGTTCATGCATATTTTTGGCAACATTTGTATCACAGTTTAAGGGGAGGTTTTAGGAACCTTTAGGACTTTTGGGTATCCTTATGATACTCTTATCATAATTCTAGATTGTGTCCACAGGTGAGTATGAGTTAGTTTTACTAAATCATGAGGCACTATAGCATGCAAAGTTGATATACTATGCATGCTGCCAAGACATTTTTGGCCTAGAATTGGTTGTGGTCTGTTGGGAGACTTGGGAATGATTTTATCATGGGTTTTACCTGGGAGTAACAAGGAATTTTATGAGGTAACTTAGTTGTTAAGAGTTTTGGTTAGCAAGGGACACTAGAGGACTATTATGTCTATCTTGCATAAGCAAGTGTGCATAACTGGACAGTGCTTGCCGCCCTATAATAATTATCAACTTATAGGTTATCTTCTCTAGGATAAATTACTTTGTTAAGGTCATTTTTCATTTTTATAAATTTTTATTTTTGGACGCTGACAAGTATTTTTCCAAGCGTTGTTGTGACCAATTTAGACGCTGACATGGCTTTGGTTAACGTTGACAAGAATATAGCCGTTGGGCGTTGATGGGTTATTTTTGACCGTTGACACTCAACGGGACCTACCCAGTTGTTACTTTTTGACGAATTTTTGGGCCGTAATTTTGGGAGCAGATAACTTTCATTTAATGCATGAGATAACTTATTTCTTTTCAATATTTTCATTATTGTATTTTTGAAAATAGTTGCCTAAATTTTGACCAATCACATGCATTTTTCTCTCCTATATATTTGGCTCCTATTTTAAACAGGGTACCTATCATTCTTGTCTAACAATATTTTCTCCTATACTTCATCTTTATCAATCATTCAAACATCTTTCAACAATGGCACCAAAATTTAAACCAAGTGATTTGGAATTGGGATTCAGGAGTCAACACAACATGATAACATATTTGGACGCTGATGATACTCTGTTTCCCCAATACACCCAAATGGTGGCGTATTTGACTACATCCCCAATTAGGTATGCTCTTTCTCATGCTCCACTCATTACTGTCACAATATTAAGCAGTTTTGGAACAATGTTAGTTCCTCAACAGTTAATAGAGTGACTACATTATCATCTATTGTTCATGGGCGCACATGGGTGGTTACTGAAGCTTTGGTTCGCCAAGCTTTGCATCTTGATGATGCAGATGGTATAACCACCCTCCCCATTAATGAAATAGAATAAGGACTAAGGGCTTTGGGTTATCCTTTCCCTGATGAGGGAACTTTAAACAAATATCATAAACAGGAGTTTCCCCCAGCCTGGAAGTACCTAATACATGTCCTCTTTCAATGTTTGAGTCCCAAGTGTACTGCACACAATGAGATCAATAGATCTATTGCTAGTGCTATTGTGTGCATTGCTACTGGGCAAAAGTTTAATTATTCTAAAATGATTTTTGAGGGCATGTGTAAAAATAAAGGGAATAAAATGACTTTAGCTTATCCCAGATTTTTACAAATGGTTTTTGATGTCCAAAGTTACTGCACAAGAGATCATGATGATTTTTATGAGATCCCTATGCAAAAGAAAGCAATTTTTACAAAGATGAACTCACCCCCACATCGTGACTTACCCCTCACCCCAACTATGATTGCTGTCATTGAAGCAGCACAACCCCAACCAGATCCAAAACCTCAGCTAGACCCAATACATGGACCTTTACCTTCACCACAACACATTCAACTTGACCAAGAACCCTTCGACGCTGACACATTAAATGTTGGCGTTGACATGCCTAATCCAAACGTTGACACCAATCCTTCACAAACCCAAACACCCCTTAACCAACCCACATCCACCCAATCCACATCATCTTCTCCCCCAACACAATATAGGTTGCAAAAACGCCAAAGGACTACTGGAGTGTTCTCCTCTAGTGGTCCTAGCCATGTAGCAGAGAGAACCACCACCACAACTGTGGTTGGTGCTATGGATGAGGCTGGGACTATTGGTTCTGGCTTAGACGCTGGCCAAGACAGTCCTAACATCTTTAAGACCTCATCCATGCCCAATGAATCTAACTTGGGAGGTCAAATACCCATTTTAGAAGAGGGCATGAACCAATGACATTAATGGAATTGACGGCTGTCTGCATAAGCTTGCAAAAGCAAAATGCAGACTTGGTACAAATTGTCAGTACACAAGGCCTTGAACTCAAGCAATTGAGGGAGAGGACTTTTATTTTGGAAAATTCTGGCACAAGGCGTGGGATGGAGGAATCTTCCAAAGGGGAGGATGAACAGATAAATGTGAGTAATAAGGGCTCACATAATGGTGAATCTTTGGGTGTTGCTGAGGCCCTAACTAGTTTGAAGAAACAACCAGGTTTTGATACGTCTCTAGTCACTCCTACAAACTTAAACTTGTCTTTTACAGCTATGTTGGAGGAAATTACAAGAGGCGCTGAGACAGGTACCTTGGGCGTTGACAAGCAAGATTTGAACACTGACATGAATAACTTGGGCGCTGACAAAGCAAAATTGAGCGTTGACAGACCTGCAGATGAGGTTGATGTATTCCAGTCATCATCCATCATCAAAGAAGTTTCTTCACAGGTATTACCATCTACCTTACCCACAGTTGATCCATTAGATAAGGGTAAGGGAATCATGGTAGAAGTAGATGTTCAAAAGAATGCATCATAGATTGAGTTTGATAGAAGGTTGGCTGCACAAATTATGGAACAAGAAAGAAAGAAGGTTGGTGAATCACCTTTTGTTGTCACTTCAGAAGAACAAGAAGGAAGTGATGAAGCCAGTTCAGACTCAAGTGTAATGATTATAGAACAACCAGAAAGACTTGAGTATGGTGATGAGTTGGCAAAAGAGAAGTTGAATGAGTTGAAATTGCAAGTAGATTTTGACATGCCAGAAGTTGTTCAGATGTACCATGCTTGGGAAGATAGGTGTATGGAGAATCCACATTTGACTATTTCAGACCAGATATGGGGTTTGGAGATTCTTCTAAGAGTACAAAAGGACTGCAAGGTAATTCTGAGACAAGAGCTAGCAATATTCTCTCATTATTGAGAAGGGATAGAAGGGAGTTGTACTACATGCTACTTAGATGTCATGGAACATGATGGACTTATAAGAAATTGATTGGATAGACATTTGAAGAGTTAGAGTTCAAAGCTTTTCCCATTTGGGCAAGAGTGCAGGAAGAAAACACTCTAAGACTTCTTTCTGATGAAAGGAAAGAAGAACTTGCAGAAGAGATGGAGCTTAAGAAGGCAATGATTGTTCCCAGACCTGTGAAGAAGAAAATCCCTCTTGAGTTTCCCAAAGATATGGATAGGTTGAATCCAAGTGAAGCTGTTATAAGAAGGAGCCTCAAGCTCTCACCATTGGAAGCTTCAGATATGGTACAAGTGTTACCTCTTGATTCCAGAAACCCTATTATAAGTTATGAAGAAGATGAATGTGGGTTTTGGAAGATTGGCAGGTATGCGAAAGAGGTTCACACTTTTACCACTCTTATATCTTTGTTTGCAAGTTTTAATAGATAAGACTTGGTAGACCTATGGAGGTTGTTAGAGGCCAAGTATGAGACTGAAGATCCTACTTCAGTCAATGCAATAAAACTATGGTCAACATTCAAGAGAATGTGTGGACCAAGAGATGAAGATCCTGCTATTTGGAAGGATCTTGAAGATGACCTCAGTGGTCTTCAATGGCGTTTGTATTCAGCTGCTGGTGTATACTACTTGAGTTCTACAAAGTTTGCTGAGTATCTTCTTGTAGATGCTCAGTATTCCATGTCCAAGGAAGTCTTGGAGAAGATGAAGACTACACAGCTGGAAATTGATTATTCAAGTGATGTGGCCAAAGATTTGATCAAACATATTTATTACCAATATGATAAGTTGTAACACCCCATTTTGGAAATGGAATATTACGCATAATCATGGCGTGTCATCAAAGCATACAAGGATAAATGTCTAAGCATTATTCAACCATAAAAGGGAAATACCGGAATCAAACATCGGTACCCCAAAGTAAAGCTCATCACACACAAACATAAATACTGTAAAAGGAAAGGACGAAACAATGTCCATAGCAACTGTATCAAAGTAAAGGAAATGCATAAAGTAAAGAAAGACAGTAAAGCTTCCAGTCCGTATGCACCTACGTTTGAGATCTACGAGCGTCCCTGAGTACCTGCCGTTTTGGGAACATGAAAAGGAAAACGGCTGAGCAAGACGCTCAGTGCACGGATGTACAATATAGCATGAAATAGGATAAGCATGTAACATAGAACAGCGGAAGACTAAGTACTGAGTAAACTGGTTGAGTATCAAGAAAACTGGTTTTATAGTTTGAAAAGCCTTATGTTTATCTTGTGAAAACTGTTTTAACATATATATATATACCATAGCCCATATAGGTCATGAAAAGGTCACGTGCATGAATACTTGGAGGGGTGACCTCATCATGCTGATTAGAGGGGATGCCTCTAATCAATATACTGGTTTGGGTAGGAGGGATCAGCTCCTTGTGAAGGGTGCAAGGCACACACCACATTCACCATGATAAACTGAATAAAACATGTAACTAGGATGCACCCATACGCCCCACCTGATATAATAATATGGCCAAACTGAAAAGGGACGCCACGAGCAATCACTCCGCCGTGGGGAAGTCATAACATCGGTGCCTCCAATGCTATGGTTATGGTACCTCCATAACTAGGTGAAACTGGTCATGCTTGTATATGGCTATAGATTATGCTAATTAAACATAAGTAGTTCAAAACAATAAAACAAATACTGGGGAAAACAGTTGGCTGCATACGGGGAAATCCTAATAAGGAAAGAATGTCCATACTGAAAGGACGGGAATCCGTACCTCAAGTCCAGTGAATGAACGGAAGAAAGACTCCTACTTCTGGATCACTAACGCTACATGAATACACACGTGTATAAGTATCGATTCACTGATTACGTACTGGGTTTTGTGTCTCATTATAGCTGATTTGGTATGTTTTAGGTCATGGTTCACTGTTTAAAGCCTTAAACTGTGTTTATCTTGTATTCTGATTTATCTGATTAAGTATTACTGGTGTTTCATGTATTATTATACTTACTGTGTAATAATAAGTAACTTTCCAAAAATAGCAGGTTTCCAAAAATAGAAAGTTTCCAAAAATAGAAAGTTTTCAAAAATAGAAAGTTTCCAAAAATAGAAAGTTTCCAAAAATAGAAAGTTACCAAAAAAAATAGAAAGTTTCCAAAAATAGAAAGTTTCCAAAAATAGAAAGTTTCCAAAAATAGAAAGTTTCCAAAAATAGAAAGTTTCCTAAAATAGAATTTACTGCTTAAAATAGATTAGTTTCTAAAAATAGAAAGTTTCCAAAAATAGATCAGCTGCCTTAATTAAATAAGTTTCCATATATAGAAGGTTTCCATGATTAGATTAGCTGCCTGAAATAGATAGATTTCCATATATAGAAGGTTTCCATAATTAGATTAGTTGCCTTATTTAATTATGTTTCTATAAATAGAAGTTTCCATATTTAGAATTAAGCTGGTTACATAAGCTAACATATAAGTCTAAGTGTTTATAAGCTTGTTTCTTAAGTCATATGATATAGTGTATAGTTTAATTATTATTTCATGTATTTTAATTAAACTATAGGTTAAGCATTTTAATTAAAGTATAACATGTATTAATTAAAATGAAATAAAATACTTAGGTTAAAATGTGTATTATTACTATTAATAATATAACCTAAGTCATGTCTAAATTAATTAATTATAGGCATGTTTTAAATAATTAATTAATTATAACTTATAACATAAAATACTTAGGTTAAATTAATGTCATGTTAAACTAATAATTAAAATAACCTAAGTCATGATTTAATTAATATTTCATGTTATTAATTAATTATATCCTAAGTTCATGATTCATAAAAATTAACATGTAGCATGAATCATGAATTAACCAACGAACCATGAATCGGGCATGAATTCGACACCGTACCCCGAGCCAAACCCGGGGCACCTGTGTCTCCTTGCTGCCGTGGGTCCCACATGAGCCAACCAAGACCAAAAATGGTCTTGGTGGTGGCGGCAATAGCAAACCAAACCCCCCTCGGGTTTGTTTTGCTAGGCGGCTAGAAACAAACATCCCTTTAAATCATTCCTTGATTTTAATTAATACCAAAACATGTTAGATCAATGATTAATTATCATGTTTAAATAAGAAAAATAATAACATGTTCATGAAAATAATCAAAGATTAAAAGAATTAAAAAGAATTAAAAAGAAGGGTTAGAAAGGTATACCACTATGTAGCTTGGAAAAAGGATGAACAAACACTGATTATACAATAGTTTTTGAGATCAAAATCAACCAATCACCCTCCAATGGTGGTGTTTAGGTGGCGACACAAAAGGAGAAAAAGGAGAGGAGAAAAACTCTTTTAGGGTTTTTATGTTTATTTCTTGAAAGTGAAAAATGAAAATATGTTTTTACTCTTACCCCCCTTTACTTGTAAAGTCCATGGGCTAAGCCCATTTCTTGTATATGTGCCGTGGGTATGGGGGCCCCACATGGGGTACCCGTACCTTTCTCGTGTCCCGATGTTTCGTGTTCGTTCGTGGGTAAACGTGCTCGTGTTTAAAGTGTTTCTGTTTAATCTAACGTGTCGTTTATCGTAAACTTAACGCTCGTAATTATATTATAAGTATTTACGTAATTATTCTAGTTCGTATTTTAATGGTGATCATGATTTAATTATGTTCACGTGATATATTTATTAACTGTTTATCATGAGTTCGTACGTAATCGATACTTGTCTTGTCATACACGTATGCACTTGCTTGATTATTAGCACATGAATGTGATCAATACTAAATGAGGTAAGTTTTAATCTAGAACGTACGATCTTAAGGGCACTATTCATGGTAAAAGCATGCGGGTTTTACAATTCTTCCCCCCTAAAAAGAATAATTCGTCCCCGAATTATAGATAAAGTAAGCTGAAAAGAAGTGACATACCTGAACTCAAAATATGAAGTGAGGGTAAGAAGCCCGGATAGACTCCTCTGTTTCCCAAGTGGCTTCCCGCTCGGTATGGTCCCTCCAAAGGATTTTGACGAAAGGAATCGTCTTCCTTCTCATGACTCGTTCTTGCTTGTCGAGTACTCGTTCGGGTTCTTCTATAAAGGTGAGATCTTCACGTATCTGTTCCAGTGGATACTGAACCATGTGAAGGGGATGATAATTGTACCCTCTGAGTAAGGACACATGAAACACGTTATGCACGTGCGAAAGCTGAGGAGGTAACGCCAATCGGTAAGATACTTCACCGATTCGTTCAACGATATCAAATGGTCCGATGAACCGAGGACTGAGTTTCCCTTTGATCCCGAAGCGTTTAACACCACGTGCCGGCGAAACCTTGAGGAAGACGTGATCTCCCACATTAAAATGTATGTCCCTACGATGCTTATCGGCGTAACTCTTCTGACGTGATCGCGCTTCCTGCAGCTTCTGTTTAGCTACCTCAATCTTCTCATTGGTCATTTCTATAATCTCTGGTCCTTCGAGTGTTCACTCTCCCACTTGATCCCAGCAAGTTGGAGCGCGACACTTTCTGCCATACAACATTTCGAAAGGAGCACATTTGATACTTGCGTGCCAGCTGTTGTTGTATGAAAACTCGACTAAACAGATGTAATCGTCCCAATCACCTGTCCATTCCAACGCACACGACCTTAACATATCTTCCAATGTCTGAATTGTTCGCTCTGACTGTCCGTCCGTTTGAGGATGAAAGGCTGTGCTCAGCTTAAGTTGTGTACCCCAAGCTTTTTGCAGACCTTTCCAGAATCGCGACGTGAAACGAGGATCTCTGTCTGAGACGATGCTGGAGGGAGTACCGTGGAGTCTCATGATCTCCCTTCTGTACGTATCTGCGAGTTTACTTACCGGATCTTCCTTGCGTATCGGTAAGAAATGAGCTGATTTGGTGAGTCGATCAACAATGACCCAAATAGCATCGTGCTTCTTCTTGGTAGGCGGAAGACCGGTAAAAAAATCCATGGTGATTTTGTCCCACTTCCACTCTGGAATATCCAACGGTTGAAGGAGACCGCCAGATCGCTGATGTTCAATCTTAACCTGCTGGCAGGTAAGACATTTGGAGACATGCGTGGCTACATCCTGTTTCATACCACTCCACCAAAAGTGCTGCCTGATGTCATGGTACATTTTTGTCGACCCAGGATGTATAGAAAATGGGGAGCTGTGAGCTTCAGCTAACAATGCTTCCCGAAGTTCTGGATTGTCAGGAACACAAAGTCTCGTGCCCTGCCAAACGATACCGTCTGCGTCCATTCTGAATTCTGTCTGCTTCTCCAAATTCTGAATTATTGCCCAAATCTCTCCATCATCCTTCTGCGCTTCCTTGATCCTAGTCAGTAACTCAGGTTCTACTCTAAGATTCGACCAGTATCCGTGCTGCCCACGTACCATGATTTCAATGTCTAGTCGCTCCAAGTCTCTTATGTTTTGTTCCTCGATCTCAATGCCGTTTATCATTCCGTACTTTCTGCTGAGTGCATCTGCTACTACATTAGCCTTTCCGGGATGATACTGTAGGTTAATATCATAATCCTTCAACAGTTCCAACCATCTCCTTTGTCTCATGTTCAATTCTCGCTGTGTGAAGATATACTTCAAGCTCTTGTGATCGGTGAAAATGTCGCATGATTCTCCGTATAAGTAATGCCTCCATATCTTCAATGCGAACACCACTGCAGCAAGTTCCAGGTCATGCGTAGGGTAGTTTTCTTCATAGGGCTTAAGCTGCCGTGAAGCATACGCGATCACTTTCCCATGTTGCATGAGAACACAACCCAGTCCCTTCCCCGATGCATCGCTATAGATCTGAAATCCACCTGTACCAGATGGAAGAGTAAGAATAGGTGCAGATACTAACTTCTGCTTTAGGTCTTCGAAGCTCTTCTCTCGTTCTTCCGTCCAGACGAATTTCTCTCCTTTTCGCATCAGTTTGGTGAGAGGTAGTGCCAAGCGGGAAAAGTTCTCCACGAATCTTCGATAATATCCAGCCAAGCCTAAGAAACTGCGGACTTCTGTCGCTGATGTTGGTCTTGGCCATTTAGTGATAGCCTCAACCTTCGCTGGGTCCATAGTGATCCCTTCTGCTGATACAATGTGACCTAAGAATGCCACCTTGTTTAACCAGAACTCACACTTGGAGAATTTCGCATACAGCTGCTTCTGACGAAGAATCTGTAGTACAGTACGGAGATGATCTTCGTGTTCCTCCGTGGACTTTGAGAAAATCAAGATGTCATCGATGAATACAATGACAAATTTATCAAGGAATTCATGAAAGATTCTGTTCATCAGATCCATGAATACTGCTGGAGCGTTAGTTAGGCCGAAAGGCATGACCACAAACTCATAATGGCCATAGCGGGTACGAAAAGCAGTCTTGGCAATATCCTGCTCTTTAACCCTTAGCTGATGGTAGCCTGACCTTAGATCGATCTTTGAGAAGTGTTTGGCTCCTTGAAGTTGGTCAAACAGATCGTCTATACGTGGCAGTGGATATCTATTGCGTATGGTAATCTTATTAAGTTCACGGTAGTCAATGCAAAGTCGCATGCTGCCGTCCTTCTTCTTAACGAATAAGACCGGTGCGCCCCATGGAGATGCGCTTGGTCTAATGAACCCTCGTTAAAGAAGTTCCTGCAGTTGGTCCTTCAGTTCTTTTAGCTCTATGGGAGCCATACGATACGGAGCCTTAGAGATTGGCTCAGCTCCTGGAACAAGGTCGATGTTGAACTCCACTTCTCTTGCAGGTGGTATGCCTGGAAGTTCATCTGGGAAGACGTCTTGAAATTCCGAAACTACTGGTTGATCCTGAATCGATGGGGATTCAGCATCCATGTCATGAACCGTAGCTAGATAACCTTCGCAGCCATGTGACAGTAATGCACGTGCTTGCAAGGTAGATATGACCTGTACAGACCGTCCGGGTATGAACCCGTTATGAATGTACTCTGGTGCATTAATGTCGCCGAAGATCACCCGATATGAGTGGCAGTCTATGGTAGCATGGTGCCTAGATAGCCAGTCCATGCCAAGAATCATATCGAACTCAATCATGTCAAGGGGAAGTGCATCTACTGCACGAACCTTATCGTCAAACTCTAGAGGAAGACTCTTGTATACATGAGTTATTAATACAGAGTCCCTCAGAGGCGTGGAAATGGTAAGCTTATTTTCTAATGGCAAGGGAAGTGTCCTGATGTTCTTAGCATAAGTAGTGGAAACAACTGAATGAGTGGCACCCGTGTCGAAAAGAACACATGCAGCCTGGCCGTACATATACAAAATTCCAGTAATGGTACTTGTAGATTTGTTTGCCTGATCGCGCGATGTCGTGTAGACACGCCCAGTGGTAGGAGGCGGTTTAGTATCAGCATGACCCGAAGTACCCTCCATTTCACCCTTACGGCAATCTCTCATACGATGGCCAGGGAGGCCGCACTTGTAGCACGCGTCAGAATCACGACGACATGGGCCAGGGTGTCTGCGATGGCAAGTGCTGCAAAGAGGATGAGTGAATCCTCCAGCAGGAGTCCTTGCTTGCTGAGGGCCTGCTGATGACAAAACGTGTTAAGAATAAAGTATATGCACGAGTATAGGACGTAAGCTCATAAGATGTTTACCAGTGTTAGCTGAACGGTTAGGCTGAGAACCCCTGTGGTTCTGGTCCCTTCCGTTACCGTGGTTCCTGGTAGAGATTAATATAGTGTCAGCATGGGAAATATAACATGAAATCATAAGAAGATGCGTAAATAGTAGGACCTGCTGTTATTGGAGTGTCCCGCATTGTTACGGTAATTATCATTACCGTTGCGCCTTTCCACAACAGAACGGTCGTTAGAGTGACCGTTTCCTTTGGGCTGACTAGGCTGCTGCTGAGTAGCCGGCTGAGACCGGTCCCCAGTTTTCTGCCTGGAAGATACAATTTAAGAGATGATTATAGAACATATAATGATAGGATGCGATCTGGTTAACGCTAGAACACGAAATGTTTTACCTCTTGTCGGGTCTTTCAGCTTCCCCGAACTCATCGCGTTCCTGCAACATCTCAAGCTTCCTTGCTGCGTCGGCCACTTGTGCTACTGTATTAAACGTAGCACATACCAGATTGTTCGCGACCGAGGTGCGAAGTGCCCACCTAAAATGGTGTGCCTGCTCCTCAGGAGTACCAGCCGCTGCTCCTAGAAAACCAGCCAAGCGAAGAAAGCGCTGCATGAATTCATTGCTATTCTCGCCCGCTCTCTGACGTATCCCATGATATTCACGCTTGAGTTTGTCCTGCTCTGCCTTAGGAAAGAACTGTTCCATCACTCTCTCCTTGAATTGGGCCCATGTCAAACCAGCGACCCATTCATCACCTCCTTCTGACTGCGTCAAAGCTAGCCACCAGTTGAGTACATCGCCTTCAAACATGTAGCACGCCAATCTTGCCTTGAAGGCGGGGTCACATCCCATAGCATTGAAGATTTTCTCAATGTGAGTCAGCCAGCTTTCAGCATCGATGGGGCTATCAGTCTTTTCGAAAGCTCTAGGACGGAGCTTGTTAAATCTTTCCAACCATACCGCTAGTGTCACTGGGGGAGGAGGAGGAGGAGGTGCCTGATTCTGCTGCTGCTGATTGTTGGCAGCTTGGACTTCAGCACGAATGTCATTCCTTAGTTGAGGAAGTAAGGCTTGCATGGCAGCCTGAATTGCAGCATTGAGCTGCTCTTGCTCGCGTGTGAGAACCATCTGACAGTATAACATAAAACATATGATTAACAGTTCAACATAAAATATAAAAAAAAATTTATGCCAAAAATTTCACGAGAAAAATTTTATGCAAGAAAATCTTTGTATGAATGCATGATGCAGTTTTATGAAAACTTTTGATGCTCGAGAGTGAACACCTTCGGTCAGTTCACTCAAAATAAAAGACATATCGAGGGGACGCCTATGGGTCGGTCCCAAATCTAAAAGTTTCGATAAAACACATGCGACTAAATAGGGCCAGTCCTGTACCAACCATTACTTAGTCAAAAACCCTGTAACAATGACATGTATATGTATGCTTAAAAATGATGAATGCATGAAAACAACTGTCAGTTCTAGGAAGACCGTAGTGACTACCCACTAATCACAGGTCATATTTGAGAGCCTACAGGTCGAAACCTTGGCTCTGATACCATAATTGTAACACCCCATTTTGGAAATGGAATATTACGCATAATCATGGCGTGTCATCAAAGCATACAAGGATAAATGTCTAAGCATTATTCAACCATAAAAGGGAAATACCGGAATCAAACATCGGTACCCCAAAGTAAAGCTCATCACACACAAACATAAATACTGTAAAAGGAAAGGACGAAACAATGTCCATAGCAACTGTATCAAAGTAAAGGAAATGCATAAAGTAAAGAAAGACAGTAAAGCTTCCAGTCCGTATGCACCTACGTTTGAGATCTACGAGCGTCCCTGAGTACCTGCCGTTTTGGGAACATGAAAAGGAAAACGGCTGAGCAAGACGCTCAGTGCACGGATGCACAATATAGCATGAAATAGGATAAGCATGTAACATAGAACAGCGGAAGACTAAGTACTGAGTAAACTGGTTGAGTATCAAGAAAACTGGTTTTATAGTTTGAAAAGCCTTATGTTTATCTTGTGAAAACTGTTTTAACATATATATACCATAGCCCATATAGGTCATGAAAAGGTCACGTGCATGAATACTTGGAGGGGTGACCTCATCATGCTGATTAGAGGGGATGCCTCTAATCAATATACTGGTTTGGGTAGGAGGGATCAGCTCCTTGTGAAGGGTGCAAGACACACACCACATTCACCATGATAAACTGAATAAAACATGTAACTAGGATGCACCCATACGCCCCACCTAATATAATAATATGGCCAAACTGAAAAGGGACGCCACGAGAAATCACTCCGCCGTGGGGAAGTCATAACATCGGTGCCTCCAATGCTATGGTTATGGTACCTCCATAACTAGGTGAAACTGGTCATGCTTGTATATGGCTATAGATTATGCTAATTAAACATAAGCAGTTCAAAACAATAAAACAAATACTGGGGAAAACAGTTGGCTGCATACGGGGAAATCCTAATAAGGAAAGAATGTCCATACTGAAAGGACGGGAATCCGTACCTCAAGTCCAGTGAATGAACGGAAGAAAGACTCCTACTTCTGGATCACTAACGCTACATGAATACACACGTGTATAAGTATCGATTCACTGATTACGTACTGGGTTTTGTGTCTCATTATAGCTGATTTGGTATGTTTTAGGTCATGGTTCACTGTTTAAAGCCTTAAACTGTGTTTATCTTGTATTCTGATTTATCTGATTAAGTATTACTGGTGTTTCATGTATTATTATACTTACTGTGTAATAATAAGTAACTTTCCAAAAATAGCAGGTTTCCAAAAATAAAAAGTTTCCAAAAATAGAAAGTTTCCAAAAATAGAAAGTTTCCAAAAATAGAAAGTTTCCAAAAATAGAAAGTTACCAAAAAAAATAGAAAGTTTCCAAAAATAGAAAGTTTCCAAAAATAGAAAGTTTCCAAAAATAGAAAGTTTCAAAAAATAGAAAGTTTCCAAAAATAGAAAGTTTCCTAAAATAGAATTTACTGCTTAAAATAGATTAGTTTCTAAAAATAGAAAGTTTCCAAAAATAGATCAGCTGCCTTAATTAAATAAGTTTCCATATATAGAAGGTTTCCATGATTATATTAGCTGCCTGAAATAGATAGATTTCCATATATAGAAGGTTTCCATAATTAGATTAGTTGCCTTATTTAATTAAGTTTCTATAAATAGAAGTTTCCATATTTAGAATTAAGCTGGTTACATAAGCTAACATATAAGTCTAAGTGTTTATAAGCTTGTTTCTTAAGTCATATGATATAGTGTATAGTTTAATTATTATTTCATGTATTTTAATTAAACTATAGGTTAAGCATTTTAATTAAAGTATAACATGTATTAATTAAAATGAAATAAAATACTTAGGTTAAAATGTGTATTATTACTATTAATAATATAACCTAAGTCATGTCTAAATTAATTAATTATAGGCATGTTTTAAATAATTAATTAATTATAACTTATAACATAAAATACTTAGGTTAAATTAATGTCATGTTAAACTAATAATTAAAATAACCTAAGTCATGATTTAATTAATATTTCATGTTATTAATTAATTATATCCTAAGTTCATGATTCATAAAAATTAACATGTAGCATGAATCATGAATTAACCAACGAACCATGAATCGGGCATGAATTCGACACCGTACCCCGAGCCAAACCCGGGGCACCTGTGTCTCCTTGCTGCCGTGGGTCCCACATGAGCCAACCAAGACCAAAAATGGTCTTGGTGGTGGCGGCAATAGCAAACCAAACCCCCCTCGGGTTTGTTTTGCTAGGCGGCTAGAAACAAACACCCCTTTAAATCATTCCTTGATTTTAATTAATACCAAAACATGTTAGATCAATGATTAATTATCATGTTTAAATAAGAAAAATAATAACATGTTCATGAAAATAATCAAAGATTAAAAGAATTAAAAAGAATTAAAAAGAAGGGTTAGAAAGGTATACCACTATGTAGCTTAGAAAAAGGATGAACAAACACTGATTATACAATAGTTTTTGAGATCAAAATCAACCAATCACCCTCCAATGGTGGTGTTTAGGTGGCGGCACAAAAGGAGAAAAAGGAGAGGAGAAAAACTCTTTTAGGGTTTTTATGTTTATTTCTTGAAAGTGAAAAATGAAAACATGTTTTTACTCTTACCCCCCTTTACTTGTAAAGTCCATGGGCTAAGCCCATTTCTTGAATATGTGCCGTGGGTATGGGGGCCCCACATGGGGTACCCGTACCTTTCTCGTGTCCCGATGTTTCGTGTTCGTTCGTGGGTAAACGTGCTCGTGTTTAAAGTGTTTCTGTTTAATCTAACGTGTCGTTTATCGTAAACTTAACGCTCGTAATTATATTATAAGTATTTACGTAATTATTCTAGTTCGTATTTTAATGGTGATCATGATTTAATTATGTTCACGTGATATATTTATTAACTGTTTATCATGAGTTCGTACGTAATCGATACTTGTCTTGTCATACACGTATGCACTTGCTTGATTATTAGCACATGAATGTGATCAATACTAAATGAGGTAAGTTTTAATCTAGAACGTACGATCTTAAGGGCACTATTCATGGTAAAAGCACGCGGGTTTTACATAAGTGTTGTAAGATTCCTCCTAGTTCTTAATGTTTATTCAGAAACTTGATCACTAGAGTAGATATCAAGTTTAGGGGAGGATTGTTGGGAATAAAATATAGCCAGTCTACTTGAGCGCTGACAAGAGTAAAACAAGCGTTGATAGGAAGAAAACAAACGCTGACAGATCAAGCGTTAACAGGAAGAAGTCAAGCGTTGATACATTGAAGACAAGCACTGATGGAAAGATTTAGTCTACGCGTATATTGTTTCTAGTTTGTTTCTAGTAAGGATAAGTTCAACATTGTATTTTCTATAATTATCTTTACCTAGAATAGTTGATACGTAGACTCTTGTACAAGGCTTCTTATGTCTATAAAAGAAGACCTTTAGGTTATTGTTTAATATAAGTTTTCATACGTTAAACACTTTCATTGTAAGCAAGTTTGTTATCATTAATCAAGTGAAAGTTTGTTTACATCTTTGTGTGTTCTTGTATAAGTGTTAATTCCGCATAACACTTAGATTATCATATACATATACAAAGGTTTCTATACGTGTATAACTTGATCTAATCTCGTATACATAAAGCTAAATCAATCTAAGTTTGGGATCAACACTCCCACGGTAAGTCTAACGCGTGTTGCTCTAGTGTGCAGGATCTCAGCAAGTTATTCACTTGGTGCAAGAGCCAGAGCCCAGCCTACCCGAATTAAGCCTAATTCGGGTCAAGCAAGGATCATCCAACTTTTGTATCAACAAAAGTTGGTACCATCCATGGGACCCAAACACTAAGCTAGAATCTCAATCAACGGTCTCTTTTAATGACAAAGGGACATCCGCAAGGGAATCCCAGGAACACGAATCCTGCGAATCGGAAGTCCACGGGGGATGTGATACTCATCTCCACCCAGTCCCCTGGCAACCAAACAGGTGGGCCAAATAACCGAAACGTTTTTCAGCCTTTTTGGGGGCAGGTACGTCCAGCAATACCCCACCACCAACCATTACCATGGACAATCCTGATCCGGGGAGTGCGCCTAATGCCCCTAACAAGGATCCGCACATGCTATCAATCAAGACGGAATTAGAAGTGGAACCACTTACTGACGAAGACCTCGCCCGTGTTCTGACATAGAACTTTGACAGGATCGTCTTGGGTATCGCCTCAAGGTTAAACCTAGGAAGGAACCTCCAATCTAGGCTCAAGTTTGGCAGAACCGCGTCCGACACCTCTCCTCAAACTCAAAAGAAGAGGGACCTACATGGATGACCCCGATCATCAGCTATTTAACTGATGAAACCCTTCCAGACGATGAAAAGGCGGCACAGCGTATCAGAAGGAAGTCACAGCACTTTGAGCTCCGAGAGGGTATTCTATACAAGCGTTCCTTCCTACAGCCGTGGTTGCGATGCGTCGGGCCGTGCCAGTCTAGCTATGTGATTAGTGAAATACATGAAGGGTCATGCGGTATGCACGCAGGCCCTAGATCCGTAATAGTACGAGCCTTACACACGGGATACTATTGGCCGACTATGCATCGGGATGCACGTGACATGACTCGTAAATGCAGTGATTGCTAGGTTCACAGACCAGTACCGCGACATCCGCAGCAAGAACTAACACCCATCACATCCCCATGGCCATTCTATAAGTGGGGGATCGATATCGCAGGGCCTTTTCCTGTTTCTGCTGGAGGTGTTAAGTTCTTGATCGTTGCAATAGACTATTTTACACGCTGGATAGAAGCTAAGGCGGTTAAATCCATTATGGGCAAACATATCAAAAAGTTTGTTTGGGAAAATATTGTGTGCCGCTTTGGTTTTCCAGGGGAGATCATCTCGGATAACGGGAAGCAGTTCACGGATAATCCATTCAAGGAGTGGTGCACGTCATTGAATATCACACGGCGTTTCGCATCGATTAAGCACCCCAAACTAATGGTCTCATGGAAAATGCCAATAGAAGCCTAGGAGAAGGCATCAAAGCACGCCTAGATGAACGAAGTGCCAAGTAGGTGGATGAGCTGCCACATGTTCTATGGGCACATAGGACGATGATCAAAACAGCTAATGGGGACACTCCATTCGCGCTGGCCTATGGAACCGAGGCTGTTATCCCAGCAGAAATTGGGATGCCAACAATCCGCACTACGGAGGTCAATGTCGTCACGAACGATGAGCAACTCCGGATCAATCTGGACTTGTTAGAGGAAAAAAGAGAGATAGCAGCCATCAATGAGGCCAAGTCTAAGGCACGTATGAAAGCCTATTATGATTTCAAAGTCAAGGGCGTTTCCTTCCGACTGGGGGATTTTGTCTATCCTGCTAACGGGGCAAGTCGCGTGGAGAACACAAGGAAGCTGGGTCCAAAGTGGGAAGGGCAGTATGAGGTCACGGAATCTTTGGGACTAGGCGCATACAAGTTGCGTGATATGGATGGCCGTGACTTAGATCGTACATGTAATATTTGCAACCTTAAAAGATGCTACCTCTGAAAGGGCTACGGCCTCCGCATGGACACTTCGCTGTGGTCAACTTCAATGAAGATCCATGTATTTTTTGTTTTCATGCTTTCTAGGTTCTATTTGTCTTAGGATTTTCATTTTGTCAAAAAATCGTAAACATTCTAATAAAATGTCGTGGGGCCTAGCTAGCTCCACGGCCTGTTCTTGTGCAAATTATTGTCTTATGTCTTTTAGATTTCTTTATTATTATTATAATATGCCATTTCTTATTCATATGCATTTATTCAAACCGTACATGTACTATTCGCTCCCAGGCGGGGTAAGAGGATTAAGTGAACCTAATAATTCAACTTGTCGCATAAGAGGGATGCAACCCTAGTGACACGGATCATGTATCCTTACTAGACACCTTATTTACAAGACGTTGTAATAAGTTTCCGCATGCCGTACTTACATAGTGCCGGACATGGTAAAGACACACGCTACACGTCTAGTAAAATATAGACTTAGTTTTATTCTTGGTAAGCCGTGACATGTCATGTAACACAGATATATAATGTCTAAAGAATATAAGAAAGTTTCCAACAATCAAAATTGCTGTGATTACCACGGACTCATAAACATGATATTCCAAGTGTTCAGATAGTGTTACAAAAAAAAGTGTCGTGGACATCCACGGATGAATATTTGTTACAAACCAAATTGTTCAGAAATTGCATCAATAAAGGAACGCCCTACATCGGGGGGAGAAACTTTTCTATCTCCCTCTGCTCTTCATCTATTCGAGAGGATGCTTCACCACGGTCTTTCTTGTCAAGAGCCCGAGCAGCGTTCGCCTCCAACGCCTCACTTAATGTCTACTCACCAACCACGATCCTGGTGACATCCTCGTAAATGGGAAGAGTGAGTTGGTTGGGGGAGGGTGTAAAATGAGTCCGGGAGTTTCCCTCACCTTGCGAGAATGCGCCTAGACTTAGCTTTTCCATGATCTCCTTGTTGGACGCATCATTCGTAGACTCAAGCTCAGCCAAGAATGGGTACTCCAGATCCCGCATGGCAGCCATGGATGTGGTCATCTTCTCTACGGCCCTAGGGTTGAAGTAGGCATGCTTAGTAAAATTTTGCTTCTTGCTTATCAACTCTGCGGCCATGACCATACCCTCATGACGACCATGGTCGATGCCATCTGATAAAAGATCTGCAAATTGCTGCACAAGTTGAGGGGCCTCTAATACTTTCATGACAGCTAGGCGCGCCCCATGACCCACCATCCACCTACGGCCAACAATGGCTGCTAGTAGTTGGGGGCACATCACCTCATCGCGGTCTGTGGTAAGGGCGTCCAGCTCTACATCCTTTTGCGCAGACGCCTCCATCAACTGTTCCAGCGCGGTCCTTTCCCTCGCCAGCTCTTCTTTCAGAGTCTCTTCGCCTTGTAGCAATGCCTGTACATCTTCAAGCTCCTTCAAGAGGGTAGCCACCTGGTCCATGGAGGTCTTCGCCAAAGCTTTTGCGACATCCATCTGTGTGTGATATACTAAAGTTAGAATAAATCATAATATGGAAATGCGTATGATACCGTACAGATATGTACCTTAACTTTTGAAGCCTCAAGCTGGGCTTCAAGCTCAGCCATACGTTGGTCATGGGCATTGGCATGTGCGGCTTGTTCTTTGATGGTGGCCTCAGCGGTGGCGATTTGGGACTGGAGGGCTGCAATCCAGGATGTTGATCCCAAACTTAGATCGATTTAGCTTGTGTAAACGAGATTAGATCAAGTTAAACACGTAGAGAAACTTTGTTGTGTTAAAACAATTCAAGTATTATGCGGAATTAATACTTAAACAAGAACACACAAACAGCTGTAAAACAAACTTTCACTTGATTGATAATGACAAACTTGCTTACAATGAAAGTGTTAAACGTATGAAAAACTTATATGAAACATAACTTAAAGGTCTTCTTTTATAGACATAAGAAGCCTTGTACAAGAGTCTACGTATCAACTATTCTAGGTAAAGATAATTATAGAAAATACATTGTTGATCCTATCTTTACTAGAAACAAACTAGAAACATAATACGCGTAGACCATATCTTTCTATCAGTGCTTGTCTTCAACCTATCAACGCTTGACTTCTTCCTGTCAACGCTTGATCTGTCAACGTTTGTTTTCTTCTTATCAACGCTTGTTTTCTTCTTGTCAGCGTTCAAGTGTACTGGCTATATTTTATTCCCAACAATCCTCCCCTAAACTTGATATCTACTCTAGTAATCAAGTTTCTGAATACAAATTAAGAACTAGGAGGAATCTTACAAATCTTATCATATTGGTAATAAACATGCCTAATCAAATCTTTGGCCACGTCACTTGAATAGTCAATCTCCAGCTGTGTTGTCTTCATCTTTTCCAAAACTTCTTTGGACATGGGATACTCAGCATCTACAAGTAGATACTCAGCAAACTTTGTAGAGCTCAAATAATACACACCAGCAGCTGAATACAAACGCCATTGAAGACCACTGATATCATCCTCAAGATCCTTCCAAATAGGATCTTCTTCTTCTGGTGCACACATTCTCTTGAATGTTGACCAAAGCTTTATTCCATTGACTGAAGTAGGAGCTTCAGTCTCATACTTGGCTATCAACAACCTCCAAAGGTCTGCCAAGTCTTCTCTATCCATACTTGCAAAGAGAGACATAAGAGTAGTAAATGTGTGTACCTCTTTCCCATATCTACCAATCTTCCAAAACTCACTTTCATCTTCTTCATAGCTAATGATAGGGTTTCTGGCATCAAGAGGTAACACTTTTACCATATCTGAAGCTTCCATGGGTGAGAGCTTAATGCTTCTTCTAAGAACAGCTTCATTGGGAACCACTTTATTTAGATCTTTAGGAAACTCAAGGGGAACTCCCTTCTTCAAAGGCCTTGGAACAATCATTGCCTTCTGAATCTCCATCTCTTCTGCAAGTTCTTCTTTCCTTTCATCTGAAAGAAGTCTAAGAGTATTCATTTCCTACACTTTTTCCCAAATGGGATAAGCCTTGTACTCCAATTCTTGAAAGGACAATCCCTGCAATTTCTTGAAGGTCCATCCAGTTCCATGACATCTAAGTAACATGTAGTAAAGCTCTCTTCTATCCCTCTTCAGCAGTGAGAAAACATTTCTAGCCTTATGTTTCAGAATTACCTTGCAGTCTCTTTGAACTCTTAGAAGAATCTCCAATCCCAAATTTGGTCTGAAATTGTCAAATCTGGATTCTCCATAATCCTATTCTCCCAAGCATGGTACATCTGAACTACTTCTGGCATATCAAAGTCTACTTACAATTTTAACTCTCTAAGCTTCTCTCTTGCCAAGTCATCACCATATTCAAGTCTTTCTGGTTGTTCAATTATCATTACACTTGAATCTGAACTTTCTTCATCACTTCCTTCTTGTTCCTCAGAAGTGATAACAAATGGTGATTCACCAACCTTCTTCCTTTTTTGTTCCATAAGTTGTGCAGCTAACCTTGAATCAAACTCTACTTGTGCTGCATCCTTTAGAACTTCTACTTCTACCATGATTCCTTTACCCTTATCTAATGGATCAATGACGGGTAAATATAATGATGGTACCTGTGAAGACACTTCTTTGATGATAGCTGATGACTGGAATACATAAACCATATCTACAGGTCTGTCAACGCTCAAATTCCTTGTGTCAGCGCCCAATTTACTCTTGTCAGCGCTTGGTGTGTTAGCGTCCAAAGTTTGCTTGTCAACGCCCAACTTACTTGTCTCAGCGCCTCTTGTGAAATGCTCCATCATAGCTGTAAAAGACAAGTTCAAATTTGTAGGAGTAACCAGAGATGTATCAAAACCTGATTGCTTCTTCAATTCAGTAAGGGCTTCAGCAACACCCAAAGATTCTCCATCATATGAGCCTTTTCCACTCAAATCAAATGGCTTTGTAGCAGCTTCATGTGAGCCTTTATCACTCAAATTAACAGGCTCTGTAGCAGATTCCTCCCCTTTGTAAGAATCCTCCCCTAATGAAAGGACTCTTGTCTGCCTTCTCATAGACTCAGCAGTTTCCAAAACAACAATCCTCTCCCTCAATTGCTTGAGTTCAAGGCCTTGTGTACTGACTGTTTGTACCAGGTCTGCATTTTGCGTTTGCAAGCTAATGCAGACAGCCGTCAATTCCATCATTGTGTATGGTTCCAATCTGCCCTCCTCTAGAATGGGTATTTGACCTCCCAAAGTAGAGTCATGGGGCATGGATGAGGTCTTAAAGATGTTAGGACTGTCTTGGCCTGCATCTAAGCGAGTACCAATAGTCTCAGCCTCATCCATAGCACCAACCACACTTGTGGTGGTGGTGGTTCTCTCTGCAACATGGCTAGGACCACTAGAGGAGAACACTCCAGTAGTCCTTGGGCGTTTTTGCAACCTATATTCAGGTGGGGTAGATGATGATGTGGATTGGGTGGTAGTTTGAAGGTTAATGGGTGTTTGGGTCTGTGAAGGAAATGTGTCAACGTTTGGATTACTTGTGTCAACGCCAACATTTAATGTGTCAGTGTTGAAGGATTCTTGGTCAATTTCCATGTGTTGAGGTGAAGGTAAAGGTTCTGGTATTGGGTCAAGTTGTGGTTGTGGGTCTGGTTGGGGTTGTGCTGCTGCAATAACAACAAGCATAACTTGGGTGATGGGTAATTCACGGTGAGGGGGTGAGTTCATCTTACTAAAAATAGCTTTCTTTTGAACAGGAATCTCATAAAAATCATCATGATCCCGTGTGCAGTAATTTTGCTCATCAAAAACCATTTGCAAAAATTTGGGATAAGCCAAAGTCATCTTATTCCCTTTGTTTTTACACATGCCATCAAAAATCAGTTTTGACAAATTAAACTTTTGCCCATTTGTAATGCACACAATTGCACTAGCAATTGATCTGTTAATTTTATTATGTGCAGTGCATTTGGGACTCAAACATTGAAGGATGACATGTATGAGGTACTTCCAGGCTGGGAGAAACTCTTGTTTATGATATTTGTTTAAAGTACCCTCATCAGGTAAAGGATACCCCAAAGCCCGAAGTCCTTGTTCTATTTCATTGATGGGGAGGGTGGTTATACCATCTGCATCATTAAGATGCAAAGCCTGGCGAACCAAGGCTTCAGTAACCACCCATGTACGCCCATGAACAATAGCTGTTAATGTAGTCACATTATTAAGCGTTGAGGAACTTACAGTGTTCCAAAACTGTTTAATATGAGTGACAGGGATGAGAGGAGCATGAGAAAGTGCATACCTAATTGGAGATGCATTCAAATACGCCACCATCTGGGTGTATTGTGGAAACAAAGTATCATCAGCCTCCAAATAAGCAATCACGTTGGGTTGACTCCTGAATCCCAATACCAAGTCACTTGGTTTAAACTTTGGTGTCATTGTTGAAGAAAGCTGTTTGTGAATTATTGAGAAAGATGAATTATAGGAGAAAATTGTTAGACAAGAATATAAAGTACCCTGTTTAAAAATAGGAGCCAAATATATAGGAGAGATAGGCACATGTGATTGGTAAAAAATAAGGCAAGTATTTTCAAAATATAATGATAAAAATATTGAAAAGAAAATAAGTTATCTTGTGAATTAATTAAAAGTTATCTACTCCCAAAATTACGGCCCCAAAATTCGTCAAAAATAACAACTGGGTGGGTCCCAATGAGTGTCAACGGTCAAAAATAACTCATCAACGGCCAATGGCTATATTCTTGTCAACGTTTGCCAAAGCCATGTCAGCGTCAAAATTGGTCATAACAACGCTTGGAAAAATATTTGTCAGCGTCCAAAAATAAAAGTAATAAAAATGAAAAAGGACCTTAACAAAGTAATTTATCCTAGTGAAGATAACCTATAAATTGATAATTATTATAGGGCGGCGAGCACTGTCCAGTTATGCACACTTGCTTATGCAAGATAGACATAACAGTCCTCTAGTGTCCCTTGCTAACCAAAATTCTTAACAATTAAGTTATCTCATAAAATTCCTTGTAACTCCCAGGTAAACCCATTATAAATCATTCCCAAGTCTCCCAACAGACCACATCCAATTCTAGGCCAAAAATGTCTTGGCAACATGCATAGTATGTCAACTTTGGATGCTACAGTGCCTCATGATTTAGTAAACTAACTCATACTCACCTGTGGACACAATCTAGAATTGTGATAAGAGTATTATAAGAATACCCAAAAGTCCTAAAGGTTCCTAAAACCTCCCCTTAAACACTGATACACAAGTTGCCAAATAATATGCATGTAAATAAAAATTTATGTCAAGATAGGAATAAAAATATTCCAACCATCATCCATAAACTGAAACATGCTCCAATTGATTCTCCAAGGATCCATAAGCAACTCCGTATCCAATGGTACAATGCTAACAACGCCTGCACAGTTAGATCAAAAACCACAAAACTAACATGTTGCTGACAACGTCACGATAACACTTATCAGCGTTAAGATAACCTTTGTCAGCGTTAGACAAATATAGTGGAAAATCTAACTTTAAAAAAAAAACCAATTACAATGCATATCATGTACATACTTTTACAATAAGACCCCAAAACGCATATTAAGTGAGATTGATCATTCCAATACTTGTTACCAAGTGTTGAAACCTTCCAGTATCAAAAGGTTTAGTTAATAAATTAGACATATTTTCTTCTGTGTCAACTGATAACTGGTTTTTAGTTATAAAAATTGTTCGTTGAAATTGTCTAATCGAATTGATTTCTGGTTTAAAGTGCGACTCAATTGTTTTTGGTTAAGAAAGATATTAGTTTGGTCGTTGTAGTAAAAGGAAAGTGCACCAACTTTAAAGTAAATGACAGGTAATTAAATGACGTAAAATTAAAGCGTGACGAAAAGTGAATAACGCGAACTTAAAACTATCCTAAAGGCGAGTTTAAAATAAATCTAAGGCAAGTAAACTTAAAGTGCGACTAAGTAAAAAGGCGGGAAAATTAAAGCTTAAAAATTTAAGTTATAAAATTAGAGAAACTAAAAATCACTCATCCGGAATAAATCCTTCATCCAGAATAACAGCTCATCCGGAATAACAAGTTTATCCGGAATATACCTTCGTTCGGAATAAAGCTTCACTCGAAAAAAATAATGCTGATTCGGAATAACAGCTTCACTCGGAATATAACTTCATCCGGAATAAATGGTTCATCCGGAATAAATGGTTCATCCGGAATAAATGGTTCATCCGGATTAAAGCTTTCACTTGGAATAATCTATTGATCCGGAATAACATCTGGTTATTCAGAATAAATCAGCTTCATTCGGAAAAATCATGCTTCATTCGGAATGTTACTCATGCGGAATAAATTAGCTCATCCGGAATATTGCTCTCATTCGGAATAATGGACTGATTCGGAATAATTGAAGAGAAAACACTGGTTCGGAATATCAAAGATGAAACGTTTATTCGGAATAAAAAACAGAAAATGCTGGTTCGGAATATATTGACTGATTCGAAAAAACTGCTTGATGCGGAATAATTAAACTAATATGCTGACTCGGAATAAAACCTTTATACGGAATGTAAAGCTTGTTTCGGAAAAAAAAACTGGGAAACTAAAAATGAAGCGAAGAACACGGGGAATAAAAAGGAACGAATTTTAATCAAAACTACCAAATTAAACCCAAAGATTAAACAAAACTAACCAATTAACATCTACTCATGATAACCTATCAATCTAAATCAATAAAACTAACAAATAAACACCACAAAATCAAAACCCACTTAATCAAATCTATCAAAAACACATAAACACAACCAAAAGCATAAACAAAGATTAAACCATAAAAAAAGAAAGGAAGGATGAGAGATTAACAATAAAAACTTGATAATAATAAGATTCAACAATAAAAAGTAAAGATTAAACTTACAAATTTAAGGTGCACGACAAGGTAATTAAATGGAAAGAAAGTAAATGACTTGAAAATTAAAGATGGAAGAGCTAATTTGTCAAGTTAGCCAACAAAAATGAAATTATGACTAATGGTCCTATTTATAGGAGGAGGAGGAGTATGATGGAAGCTTCCTCCTCTCTTTCTTTCTTTCTCGTCTTTTAGTCTTTTAAGTTCTTCGACTTTTTTCGACTTTGTCTCGGGATTAATTAAACTCGTCTTGTAATTTCTTCATAAATTAGACTTGAGTTCTTAGGCTTTATTAAACTTCCGTCTTTAGACTTTTTCTTCGATAAATCTTTAGAATAGGCCTTGGACTTCCGTTCTTTTTGCACTCTTGATTTCTTGACTTCGTCTTTTGTCTTTTTCTTCGATAAAAGCCCGTGAAAACCCGTGTTTTCTTCCCTTTTTACATTTTGATCCTAAAATCACAACAAAAACACAAACCACGCATAATTCCGACATTTACGACATAAAATACACGTTATGGTCTTGTTTTCATTATAATTAAGTGGTAAAAGGACGGGTGTTTTCACACCTATCAAATCCCCTACACTTGACCATTGCAATGTCCTCATGCAATGCATTAATTACATAGCAAGATTACACTTTTCATCATAATCAATCCACATTGGCCTTTATTAAAGAGATAGAAAATAACAAAACAAGTAAAGAAATCAAAGACTTACCTTAGGGTTTTGGAATGTCATGAATGATTATCATCCTCAAGTTTCACGTTCCCCATACCAAGCTTAAAAACGAGATCATTGTTATTATAAGTTAGCAAACTAACATGAACTCATGTGGGCCAATTATTTACTTAGACTCCCTTATTCCTAGGTGTATCTCTTATATTTTATTATTGTCTTGAATGATCACGAGGATGCATTGTTGACTTATTTCGATAGTTATTAAGGCTAAAAATAAAGTGGGACGATTTAATCAATAGTTAGCTAAAGGACAAAATCTTTTAAAACTGCTTCTCGGGACCTCATAAAGTTCATATCTTGGCATAACTCGCTTCACGATTTGAGACCTTTCTCGGACCGATATTTGGCAGTGAATTCATACTTAAATTCTTGAGAGACGTTCATGAAATAATGGTCTTCTCTTCATAATAGGAATTTATTCACTTGAAGTTTTGAGAGATTCTTCATACTTGGACCACGACTTCTTCATTTTTCTCCAATCTTTATTTGGGATTTTGATATACAACGATCCGCCTCCTTTTAGGACTTAGATCTATTTATCCTCATACCTTGTTAGGGCCTTTTTGGATAGACTTCTCCATGATCTTTAGGGGAGTATTTGCTTTTCGTCGTGTGTCTCGATCCTTCATATTGATTCTTGATAAATGATTCTTCACATCACTTGGGATCTTTAGCAACAAAATGTAGCCCTCATGCCTTGTTAGGGCCTTTTCGGACTCGCCAATCTTCGCATCCCGCTTCAATAAGTTATGCATTGGCTATGAACTATAATTAATACCGAGAAACTTTTAAACGATGTTGGGCTAGAAGCTAAGTAACTTTTCAAATCGTACGACCTTACTTATTGCAATTAAATTTATTAACAAGCGATGGGAGAATAGGCTTACAATCAACTCACATAAATTCACGAACGAATACCAAACTTATAATGGACTCTATCATCTCTCGTTCTCCACAATTTAAAATCTCAAGGAATGAGACTCGTGGATGCTTAGCCAATTAAATCAAAGTTTTGGGTTTTCGAGTCATCTATAGGATCTTGCAAATTCTTAGACTTTTTCAAGTTTAGAATTCGCATTCTAAAGTTCCCTTGATAAACGACTCTCTAGGATCAATTATAGGAACTTGCGAAAAGTTCTTGTTCTTAACCCGTGAGAGTTAAGATTTTTGCGTTTTAAAGGTCCCTATATAAAAGCCTAGAAAAACTTGACTTAAACACGTTAAGGATACTAGCTAGAGTAAACTTAGATAAGTAAACTCGGTTGAGTCAAAAGATTCACAACGTTGAAAATTAAAACCACTTTATTAAAATTTATTCTAGTAAAGAAAGAAAATAACTATACAAAGGTAAAACTAATAGGCCAAAATAGATCAAAAATTTTGAAAAATGTCAAAAATTCAATTTTCCGGTTAAAATGAGGACAAATACAAGGAAAAGGCCACTTAACTTCGATAGAAGTCCCTCCTACACTTGATATAAACATTGTCCTCAATGTTTAAGCATGTGGGAGTAAACTCCCCTACACTTAGCACATTGTGCACGTTATTTAAATCTTGCTAAGGAAAAGACAACTAACGAGATTCCTATTTTAATATTGGAAAATATAAAATAGTGAATCGAAAAGAGTTTAGGATGATTCCGGGAAGACGAAAACACGGGATCACGGTTCGTAAAAATCATCAAGAGTGGATCATTGAACGCTCGAATCCCTTAATATGAGAAGAGAGGAAATAGAAAACACCAATGGGTCTCCCCTACACTTAGGATAGAAATAGCTAAAAGATAGATACTTGGGTTGCCTCCCAAGAAGCGCTTGTTTTTGATAACCGAGTCGTACGCCTGACTCGACCTTGATTAGCATAGGAAGAAGCTTGAAACACATCCACCGGGATCAAAGACATGGTTTTCATCCATCAAATAGCATAGGCTTAAGGCGAACAAGGCAAGCCAAAGAAGAGTAGGCAAGGTTCCCTTAAGCAGTTGTGAAGCACGGTGGAAGCAAGTATGGTGAGGGGCAAGCATATCTTCATAAGTACCAAAGATTTTTCCTTTTATTTCATCAGATGGATACTAAGATGGCTTGAAAAGTGTAATGCCGGGGTCGAACACCTTTTCCTTTAGGGGAAAATAACACTCAGGCTCAACAGAATTTGAAGAGGATCCGCTCATAAATCGCACAATCTCATCCGACGAAGGTGGATAGAGAGGTGTCAAAACATAATTGCTGCTAATATCGGTGTCGGCCGGCTTCTTCTCCTTTGAAGCAGAGTTCTTCATATCCAAAGTAGGATAAAGACCATAATCATCAAAGTCTAAAGGAGGGGCATCACTCTCATGAGGGAAGTATGTATTGAGAAAAGTAGAAAAGTCTTCCTCAAATGAGTAGTCATCCAAAGTAGGATCAAGTGTTGTTGGCGGAGGATCTTCATTATGTGAAGAATCACTCGAGAGAGTATCGGCCTCATCAAAATCATCATAAGTGGGCATGTCTGGATACTCAGAAGTAAAATCATCATAATCATCTCCATCGGAACTAGAATCATCATCATAAGCATCAAAGATCGATGGAGAATCATATGTGGGTGGTGGTTCCAAATTGGAGAGAGACTCATCCACATCATCTTGAAACAGTAGATTATCATTGCAAGAATCGAATAGAGGATTGTTGTAGACGACAAAATCATCAAGCACATTAATCATATTCGCCGATTCTCTTCCGTTATATTTGCTTGTAAGCTTCCCCATGTCAAAAACTTGTGCATCATCCCCGACTCTTAAGATGAGTTTACCTTTATCCACATCTACTAAAGCTTTACCGGTTCTCAAAAATGGGCGTCCAAGTATTAACGGAATACGAGGGTCCATTTCATAATCAACAACGACGAAGTCGACCGGAAAAGTGAATGTGCCAACTTTAATGAACACATCTTCGGCAATACCAAGAGGGTAAGCGAGAGTGCGGTTTGCAAGCTCAAGAATCATCTTCGTTGGTGTAAGGTCGGGAAATGATAACTTTTTCCAAACACTGAAAGGCATCAAATTTATACTTGCCCCGAGATCCGCTAAGGCAGTAAATTCGTCGGTTTGGTTAAAAGTACATGTTAGCACAAAACGACCGGGATCTCCAAGTTTTCTGGAAGTTCTTTAAGAAGGATTGCAGAGCAATTTTCATTCAAGCGAGTATTAACAAACTCGGCCATCTTCTCCTTCTTATTAAGCAATTCCTTAAACATCTTGACAAATTGTGGCTTTTGGGCAAGAGCTTCAACAAGGGTAAAGGTGACGGTCATGCCGACAATCTTGTTCAAAAAGTTAGAGACTTAAACGTCATTCTTAGTCAAAATTCTAGCCTTTTTGAGTCGAGAAGGGTAAGGAATGCTGGGTTTATAGGTGGAAGGTGGGGTTGGTGAAGGGTTATTCTTGGGTACTTCTTCATGACAAGGCGGAGACGGTAATGGTGAACTATTACTAGGTGTGGGAGTAGTAGGGATAAATGGTTGTGGAGGAGGTGTAGATGGTGTAACTGGGGGTGGGATAGATGGTCCTACTAAAGTTGCTCCACTACGGGTAGTAATAGCACTCACATTCGCTCTCGGGTTGGTGACGGTGTTTGAAGGTAGAGAGCCCAAAGTAGAGGGTTGAGTGGTTGGTAAGAAACTAGCCAGCATATTCTTCAAATCATTCGTTTGAGTGCTGAAGGAGGTTTGAATATCATTTCGAAGCTCGGATCTAATGTCATTCCCTTGCTTAGTGATATCCCCTTTCAAATTGATAATTTGGCTTTGTAGATTCTTGATTTGCTCTCCTTGGGTTCTCATTAAGGCTTCAACATCTTGATTAATGGGTGGGGCTTGTTGAGCGGGTGGGTGATAAGGATTAGAAGCTCGAGGTGGGATTTGGTTGGTTCTATTGTAATTGTTGTTGGGGTTGTGGTTTTGAGGAGAAAAACCGGATGAAAGATAGTTGTTCGACCGGTAACTTAGCAAATTTCGATCCCCTTGAGGTCAGGCTTGGTAATTTTCCGGTGAATAATTACCATAAGCCGCATACACGTTTTCCGGATTGCCTTGAGTAGAAGGACAATCAGTGTATGAGTGAGGACCACCGCATGTCTCACAAGAAATTGCTACAACTTTAACTTGTTGTTGTTGGTTTGTAGCGATGAGCAAGATAGTTTTATTCATGTCGGCCATCATGCGGGTGAATTCGGTCATATCGGGGTTTGCTGAAGTAGAAGAAACATTGACTCTCCGGTTATTCCTTGAAGATGCGGAAGAATCACAATTTTTGTGATGAGTAGTCATGTTCTCAATAAGCTCTCTACACTCCTCGGGTCTTCTTTTCATAAATGTGCCACCGGCGGCTGCATTAATCGTATCACGATCACGAAAAGTTAAACCGTTGTAGAAAGTATCAATTAAGGTAACAGGGAGCATGTTGTGGTTTGGACATCGATCGATCAAAACATTATATCTTTCCCAAGCATCAAAGAGAGATTCATCAGGTTCTTGCATGAAACCGCTGATTTGATTACGAAGGCTCGTGACCATGGATGGTGGAAAGTAGCGCGACAAAAATCGTTGAGTCATGTCGTCCCAAGTATGAATGGAATTCTTCGGGAGACGATCAAACCATTTTTCGGCGTGGTGTGATAAAGTATGTGGAAAGAGTTGAAGGCGAAGGACATCCATAGTAGCACCGGGCAACTTCATGATTTGAGTAATAGTAATGAATTTGTCGAGGTGCTTGTTGGCATCATCATCCGGTATTCCGCGAAATGGATTAGTTTGCACTTGTTGGATCATGTGATGCTTCAACGAAAACTCCGGAGCCGTGATTTGCATCGACGCAATCGGTCCACCTCGTCCAAACATTATGGGTTGACAAAGCTCCTCCATTGTCCGAAGATCGGGCTGTGGAAGAACATTGTTGTTGTTATTGTTGAGGTGCGGTGGGTTATTGTTGTTGTTCACACCTGCCATAGCTAAATCTTCACGAGTCTCGGTCTCTGGATAAGTTGAAGATCTAGTACGCATACACCTGCGAAAGCAAAAGAAAAAGATACCAAAGCAATAGACAATATATATACACTATAAAAATAAAATATTTTTGAATTTTTGAAATTTTTTAATTTTTATGGATTTTTAACAATTTTTAATTTTATGGATTTTTGAAATTTTTGAGCAAGAAAATAACGCTCACGAATGAACGGATCCCAAAAAGCAACGCGTCTCTCACAAAAAACCGTTAATCTTTACGAAAAGAGCCGGCAGCGGCGCCATTTGATAACTGGTTTTTAGTTATAAAAATTGTTCGTTGAAATCGTCTAATCGAATTGATTTCCGGTTCAAAGTGCGACTCAATTGTTTTTGGTTAAGAAAGATATTAGTTTGGTCGTTGTAGTAAAAAGGAAAGTGCACAAACTTTAAAGTAAAGGACAGGTAATTAAATGACGTAAAATTAAAGCGTGACGAAAAGTGAATAACGTGAACTTAAAACTATCCTAAAGGCAAGCTTAAAATAAATCTAAGGCTAGTAAACTTAAAGTGCGACTAAGTAAAAAAGAGGGAAAATTAAAGCTTAAAAATTTAAGTTATAAAATTAGAGAAACTAAAAATCACTCATCCGGAATAAAGCCTTCATCCAGAATAACAACTCATAAAAAGTTTATCCGGAATATACCTTCGTTCGGAATAAAGCTTCACTCGAAAAAATAATGATGATTCGGAATAACAGCTTCACTCGGAATATAACTTCATCCGGAATAAATGGTTCATCTGGAATAAAGCTTTCACTTGTAATAATCTATTGATCCGGAATAACAACTGGTTATTCAGAATAAATCAGCTTCATTCGGAAAAATCGTGCTTCATTCGGAATGTTACTCATGCGGAATAAATTAGCTCATCCGGAATATTGCTCTCATTCGGAATAATGGACTGATTCAGAATAATTGAAGAGAAAACACTGGTTCGAAATATCAAAGCTGAAACGTTTATTCGGAATAAAAAAACAGAAAATGCTGGTTCGGAATATATTGACTGATTCGGAAAAACTACTTGATGCGGAATAATTAAACTAATATGTTGACTCAGAATAAAACCTTTATACGGAATATAAAGCTTGATTCGGAAAAAAAACTGGGAAACTAAAAATGAAGCGAAGAACACGGGGAATAAAAAGGAACGAATTTTAATCAAAACTACCAAATTAAACCCAAAGATTAAACAAAACTAACCAATTAACATCTACTCATGATAACCTATCAATCCAAATCAATAAACCTAACAAATAAACACCACAAAATCAAAACCCACTTAATCAAATCTATAAAAAACACATAAACACAACCAAAAGCATAAACAAAGATTAAACCATAAAAAAAGAAAGGAAGGATGAGAGATTAACAATAAAAACTTGATAATAATAAGACTCAACAATAAAAAGTAAAGATTAAACTTACAAATTTAAGGTGCAAGACAAGGTAATTAAATGGCAAGAAAGTAAATGACTTGAAAATTAAAGATGGAAGAGCTAATTTGTCAAGTTAGCCAACAAAAATGAAATTATGACTAATGGTCCTATTTATAGGAGGAGGAGGCGTATGATGGAAGCTTCCTCCTCCCTTTCTTTCTTTCTTGTCTTTTCGGCTTTTAAGTTCTTCGATTTTTTCGACTTTGTCTCGGGATTAATTAAACTCGTCTTGTAATTTCTTCATAAATTAGACTTGAGTTCTTCGGCTTTATTAAACTTCCGTCTTTAGACTTTTTCTTCGATAAATCTTCAGAATAGGCCTTGGAATTCCGTTCTTTTTGCACTCTTGATTTCTTGACTTCGTCTTTTGTCTTTTTCTTCGATAAAAGCCCGTGAAAACCCGTGTTTTCTTCCCTTTTTACATTTTGATCCTAAAATCACAACAAAAACACAAACCACGTATAATTCCGACATTTACGACATAAAATACACGTTATGGTCTTGTTTTCATTATAATTAAGTGGTAAAAGGATGGGTGTTTTCACACCTATCATCAACCCTATCTGGTTGTATTAAACCCTTTTCAAAACAATCTCTTATAAAATGATGTCTAATTTCTATGTGTTATGTTTTAGAATGATGTATAGGATTTTTAATAATGCATAAAGTACTGTTATTGTCTACAAAAATCTTGGTATGCATGAAATTATACCCATAATCCAACAACTTGTTCCGAATCCATAAGACTTGTCCACAAGAAGCAGCTGCAGCAACATACTCTGCTTCAGTTGTAGAATTGGCCACCATTGTTTGTTTCTTGCATTGCCAAGATATCAACCTACTCCCAAGAAACTGACATCCACCAGTTGTGGATTTTCTATCAAATTTATCACCACCATAGTCACTGTCTGAATCTGCAATAAGCTCCAATGGTGAATCTTTTGGATACCATAATCCAAGATCTGGATAACATCTAAGGTACCTAACGATTCTCTTGACAACATGAAGGTGACACTCTTTGGGAGTCACTTGATGGCGTGCACATGCATACACAGCAAACATAATGTCAGGTCTTGAGGCTGTGAGATACATCAATGAACCAATCATTGATCTATAGTGCCTGACATCCACATCTTTTCCATCTCCAACTTTTCCCCAAGGGTGCTCTCTATCCATAGGAGTACTAGCCCGTTTCTCATGTGGAGAAAAACCAAATTTCTTCAAGATTTCTGCTACATATTTATCTTGAGAGATGAAGATACCATCTTCTTTCTGCTGAACTTGTAACCCTAGAAAGAAGTTCATCTCCCCCATTGCACTCATCTTGAATTTATCTGTCATAAGCTTGGAAAAGTCTTCACTCATCTTTGGGTTTGTAGAGCCAAAGATGATATCATCCACATAAACCTGAACAAGTAAGACATCCTTACCAGTCTTCTTTGTAAATAAGGTCTGGTCTATGGTGCCCCTTTTGAATCCATTTTCCACCAGATTGGTGGATAATGTGCCATACCATGCTCTTGGGGCTTGATGAAGTCCATACATAGCTTTCTTGACTCTATACACCTTGTTTGGATGCTCTGGATCTTCAAAACCAGGAGGCTGCATTACATAAACCTCCTCAACAATTATGCCATAAAGGAAAGCACTCTTCACATCCATTTGATAGACAGTAAAGCCCATGCAGGAAGCATAGGCTATAAATATCCTTATAGCCTCAATCCTTGCAACTGGTGTAAAGACCTCCTCATAGTCTATCCCTTCCTCTTGTGTATATCCTTGAGCCACTAAATGTGCCTTGTTTCTGACCACAATTTCTATTTCATCTTTCTTGTTTCTAAGAACCCATCTTGTCCCAATAGGTCTAACATATCTGGGACAATCAACTAACTCCCAAACATCCTGAATAGCAAATTGGTGAAGCTCATCCTGCATTGCTTCCACCCAACTTTGTTCTTTGAGAGCATCAAAAATCTTCTTGGGTTCCTGTTGTGACAGAAAACAGGCAAACAAACATGCTTGAACAAGAGGGGTATCAACCTTCTTGTGTATATTGGCAATAAATCCTCCAAGATTCTAATGAGATCTTCTAGTATGAACAGGAGACATAACATCTCCAATAATTAGAGAAGAGAGGTGATCCTTCATTATAGAAGTAAGAACTCCTCCCTCAAAGAGTATGTTGTCTTCAATCTCATCATTCATGTTACCAATATCTTCTTCAGTCCCTCTTCCATCAATATCTGTATGAACCTCTCCATTTCTGCTTGAAGGTTCACCTTGTTCAAAATTGGAAGAAAAAATATGGTCAAAAGAGTTATCAACGCCTGAACCAAGGTTTCAACGTTGGATCCATCAACGCCTGAAATGGTGTTGTCAACGTTTGAGCCATCAACGTCTGAATTTGTCTTGTCAGCGCCAGATTTTCCTTTGTCAACGCCTGAAAGACCATGCATGTTGTTAACTGGTGATACTTGGAGACCACCATTTTCCTTTCCAGCAGCAGCAACAGCAAAAGCATCTGTCCATATGGGAATAGTGACATACTCAAGTATGGGAGATGACTTGTCTGATTGTGATCCAACCTCTTTATTAACATGTGTACCTGAAACATCAACAACTGGTTCTTCCACAACACTTGAAGTTACCTTCACAATGTTTGGATTAGTAACAGGCATATAATTCAAAGTCCTAGATAGAGGTTCCAAGTCAAACAACCAATTTGGACCACTTTCAGGATCACTAGGTTTACTTTCCAAAAACCTAACATGTACTTTTTCAAGTATACGTTTTTCCTTTTTAAGGTAAACCCTATATCCTTTACTCTGCACTGAATAACCCATAAAGTAGCCTTCATCACCTTTAGCACTAAATTTACCTAAGGCATCACTAGTATCCAACACAACTACATGACAACCAAAAGGTTTAAGAAAACCAATATTAGGTTTCCTTCCCCAAAGTAACTCATAAGGTGTTTTGTTATGTATCTTGTTGACTAATGCTCTATTCTGAACATAGCAAGCTGTATTCACAGCCTCAGCCCAAAAAGCAATGCGAAAGTGAGCATCAGCAAACATAGTCCTGGCTGCTTCAATTAGGGTTCTATTCTTTCACTCAGCAACCCCATTTTGCTGTGGGGTTATGGCAACACTAAACTGTCTAGTAATCCCTTTCTTGGCATAAAAATCATTCAATAGCTTATTTCTAAACTCACCACCATCATCACTTCTAAGCATCTTAACTTCATTACCAGTTTTCTTTTCTATTTGGTTAATAAAGTTAATTAAAGTATCAGTAGTGTCACTTTTCAAGGCTAAAAAGAAAGTCCAAGTAAGCCTAGAAAAGTCATCAGTGATGACAAAACAGTAAGATTTACCATTCAAGCTTTCTATATTAGTTGGACCAAACAGGTCCATATGCAACAAGTGAAGTGGTTTAGAACTAGAGTGCACCTGTTTAGACTTAAATGAGACCTTGTGCTGTTTTCCTTTAAGGCATGCAACACAAGAGTGGTCACTGTGGAAAGCCTTTTCAGGTAAACGATCAACCAAGCCATGTCTCACAAGTCTGTTTATATTTTTAAAGTTAATGTGCCCTAGTCTCTTGTGCCATAGATTACTCTCATCAACTGAAGCTTTAGCATAAAGACATGACAAGTTATTATTCATCCTAATTCCATTAAGATTCACATTATAAATGTCCTTATGCCTAGGTGTCCTATACTCAATGAATTTCTCATCTGGTATTTTAAAATCCTTGCTCAACACCAAGCATTCAGTATTAGTGAAAAGAACCTTATTTTTGTTATCACAAACTTGTGATACACTAAAAAGATTATAGTCTAGTTCTTTTACTAGAAACACGTTTTCAAAACGTAAATTGTTGGTGAGAAGAGTTCCTTTGCCTGTGATAGTTCCATATCCGCCTCCAAAGTAAACTTTATCACCATCCTTAATGGGAGTGAAGTTTGTGAGATAATCTTCCTTCCCAGTCATGTGCCTAGAGCATCCACTATCCCAATAGCCATAATCATTTACCTGCTTTTGAATGCCCTGCACATAAAGAAAACAAATTAGTTTTCTTTGGGAACCCAAGCCTGAGATGACTTGGATTCATTTGGTTGTTCAACAAGAACAGACTTAGTCCTCATAACAACCCATTGTACATCCCTTTTTGGATTGAACACCCAGTTAACCCAATTGGTTTTGTGATGACCTTTGAAATATAATTAAATCTATTACAGGTCATAGAAATCCCATTAGAGTTAGGGTTTTGATCTTCCTTAGGTCTCCATGTCAAGCTAGAAGAAGCTTTAGACCCTTTTCCCTGTGGTTGCAAATATTTACCATTATTTGGTCTGGCAACGTTTCTGTCAGCGTTTGATTTGGTCTTGTCAATGTTGAAATTACCCTTATCAGCGTTGAACCTAGGGTTTGCTACAGGAACCCATTGCCTATTAGACCATGTATTGGTCTTCTGAAAAGGTCTTTGTCCATAAGTGTTAGACCCTTTAGTAAAGAATGGGGCTGGTCTAACAACTTGTGGACTTTGCTCCATAAAAGTTTTGGGTCTGACAGTGTTTGACCTTTTGTCAGCGTTGACCTTGGAAGCGTTGACACACTTATAGGCTAAATGTGAAAAGCTACCACAAGTATAACAGGCTTTTCTAGACATAACTCTAGGTCTAGAAGAAAAGAAACATGTTCCATTATCACTAACTTGGCTTTTTGGTGACCTAGTATTCCTATACATTTCTGCATATTTAATGCTAGGTTTTCTAACAACGTTTGAGCCAAGGTCAACAGTCTTGCCAGTGATTGGGTTTGTTACTTTGATAGGGGTAGACTCATTTGGGCTATCACTAAGCATGCCACCCTTGACGAACAAGGTAGGGTTGGCTTTCTTCCATTCATCCAAATCAGTCAACTTTTGCCTATATTCTTCTACTGGGGTAAGGACTCTTGGTGGAGGAATAAATTCTTCTTCTTGGAGTTCTGGTAAACCAGTCCAAGATAAGTCCTTTCATTGGACACCATAGAAGTCCCCAGCTGGTGGTGGAACACCAACATACTCTTTCATCCCAATCACAGTCATGTCCCTAGAATCCCTTTGTTTACTAACACATTCTCCTAGGGTTTGTGAGGCTTTATCAAATCTCTGAATTTTAAGATCTACATTATCCTTATTCTTGATAGCCTCATCTAACTTAATCTGTAGTTCAATAGTGACCCTCTCCATGATGTTTCTAATATCAGTACTAGCATTTAAATCATGTTTTAAGATATTTATTTTATTTTTTAGGTCAAACTCCATTTTTTATACTCAGCTACAGTCTTTTCAGTTTGAGTAAGAGCAAGTTGATAGTTAGACAACTTGCATCTCTCATTACTCACATCTGTTGACAACCTTAAAACCTCTTTGTTAAGTCTTTCAGTATTTAGACGACAACCCTTACTACAAAAAGCATCATCATATACCTCATTGTCTGATGAAGATGAGGAGTGTGTCATGAGAGCATAGTGAACATGCTCTTCTTCTTCCATCTCAGCAACCAATGCTTTATTCTCTTCCTCATCCTTAGCCAAATAGCTCCAGTCCCATCCAACACCATCAATTTCTTGCATTGCCATCATGGCCTTGGGATCCTGAGGCTTAACAATTTGGCTTGAGGGTTTTCCAGCATCAGATCTTCTTGGAGATCTGCATTCTCTCATAAAGTTCCCCATACGATGACAATTGTAGCACTCAACCTTGGATTTATCAAATCCAGCAGTGTCCTTTGCATTAAAAGTCATCTTCTTCTTGAATCTTCTATTCCATCTGTTTGCTCTTATACTTGCAAGAGCCATATTCCACTTAATATCCATCTCCTCCAAATGCTCATCACTGATTTGCTCAAGGTCCACATATGTAATCACTAAACCATTGGGCAATGAAGCAATGTATGCACACACAGTATCCAGATCAATACCAGCAGGCTTAAGTCTTGGTGAGTCAATTTTGTATGTGTCAGCGTTTGAATGTGAGGCGTTGACACATGTTGATCCAGCGTTGACCCATGTTGATCCTGTAACTGGGTGCATGTATGAATCCTTCTAATCAAATTGACCTTCACTATGTGAGAAGAAGGCCATATTTCCATTGGTAGACTTACTTCCATGATCCAAAAGAGTTTCATTCTCCAACAGCCTCAGTTTGTTGTAAACATCATCAAAAGTAGAACTTTTGTGAGTGTTGTTGGCAATTATAGATCTTGCCTCAATCTTCCATGCATCACCAAGGCTTTTAAGAAAAGTGGTAATAATGTCAATATCACCAATTATTGTCCCCATGAAGGACAGCTTGCTTGTAATGTCAAGAAGTCTGCTTCTCACACTACTTAGCTTCTCATTAGGTTGAGCCTTAAAAACAACATACTCATGTAAGAGTTGCTTCTTTTTCTCTTCCACAGTATCAGCATTACCACCATAGGCAACTTCAAGGGCTGCCCAAAGGTCTTTTGCAGACTCATAACCTCTGTATTTGTGCTGATTTTCTTGTCCCAAAGAGAGTTTTAGAATGCTTAGGGTTTTCATATCAACCCTTCTCTTTGCTATGTCCTCAGCAGACACAGCTCTACCATCATCAGGTTTTTCTTTTCTATCTGCTTCAGAGCATCCTTGAACAGTTGTTCTTATAGCTATGGCAGCTGCAATCTTTCAAGCTTTATCGAATGTGTTTCCATATTCAATGATTTCCCATAGGGTGTAATCATGGATTTGTAGATAATGCTCAAAGTTGAACTTCCATAGCTCAAAATTGTCTGCATCTAGCATGGAAATCTTCATGTTGTGGTTTGAGGAGGAGGAGAAGTTTGTTTCTGGGGTAGACATGGTGTTTTTAGGGTTTTGTGAAAATTAGGGTTTTTGGTAGTTTAGGGTTCTTGTGTTCTTTTAGATCAAAGTTTCTCAACAAGCTCTGATATCACTTGTTGATCCCAAACTTAGATCGATATAGCTTGTGTAAACGAGATTAGATCAATTTAAACACGTAGAGAAACTTTTTTGTGTATAAAACAATTCAAGTGTATGCGGAATTAATACTTAAACAAGAACACACAAACAGTTGTAAAACAAACTTTTACTTGATTGATAATGACAAACTTGCTTACAATGAAAGTGTTAAACGTATGAAAAACTTATATGAAACATAACCTAAAGGTCTTATTTTATAGACATAAGAAGCCTTGTACAAGAGTCTACGTATAAACTATTCTAGGTAAAGATAATTATAGAAAATACATTGTTGATCCTATCTTTACTAGAAACAAACTAGAAGCATAATACGCGTAGACCATATCTTTCTATCAGTTCTTATCTTCAACCTATCAACGTTTGACTTCTTCCTGTCAACGCTTGATCTGTCAACGTTTGTTTTCTTGTTATCAACGCTTGTTTTCTTCTTGTCAGCGTTCAAGTGTACTGGCTACATTTTATTCCCAACACGGGATTCATTGTCTTCAATCATTTTCTCCCTCCGGCCGTTCTTCCTCTTTAAAGATTCAACATGATCTAGGGCGGCCTCAAATCTTACCCGCGTGGAGGTGCCCATAGCCATCTGATGCACCAAGGCCCCATTATATTCATCTACCAAGTCTGGATGACTTAGTGAGTTTATTTCCTTCACTAGACCGGGTGGAATACAACGGTTCAGGTATTCCCGACATTCTTTCGCGTCCCTCATCCTATAAATGGTGGTTGTCTTCCACTCGGATTAAAGTATGTGGGGGAGCCGGACACCGGAATTTCCTGTGAAGCTGTGGGGGTACCTTCTTTAAAGGTCGGGCCAGATTTGGTCGCTGCGGCATGAAGGACAGGTTCCTTCCCTTTCCTCGTCCCCTGGACAAGTGCGGTGCCAGCCTGCTCATCCCTGCAACAAATATTGTCATACACATAAGTATTATTACGAAAGGACATACCTTTTACTTGGAGGAGAGAAATAGTGACAGGCATGTACGGATGACTTACATGTTGGCTTTCTCTAGTTCTGATGTAGTGGGAGGAATCTGAGTGACCGGCTCCACAGCTGGGGGTGGCACGTTCTGATCTATGTGGGCGTCCTTTGGTGCGGTTCTTGAAGCTTGATTTGTGCTTTCCCCGGATTGATAGAGGGGGTGGTCTTCGCGCAGTCTCTTGGCGGGGGCATTGTGCACTCCTATCACGGCCTCGATGGTTTTCCTTACCCTCTTATTCTTTCTGCGGGTACGCTTTGGGAGGGGTTGAGCTTCTTCCTCCTCTTCTTCATCTACTTGTTGTGCCTCATCATCATCGACCAACATTTGGCGGAGGATGGAGGTAGTTCTCTCCATATTATCACCCTGCTCCTCCTCATGAACATGGGTGGTAGTCTTCGGTGGTGAGGAGGGCCCAACTTCATTCTCCAACATCATGGCGTCCCCGTCTTCATTGTCAAAATCTATGTGGGTCTTCAAGAGAGTTGTATCCTCCTCATCGGATTGGGGGTCAGGTACGGCTGCCAGGGCGACTGTCACATTTCTGGTGTGCTCGAGAAGGGGTAGCTCGTTTTCTCGTCTAGGGCGCACTCCCTCTGGTATAGCCTTAGGATCTCCCTGGCGTAGGACTCCAAAGAAATTCATTTCTGCAAAGCAAAGGAGTACGTTAGTTAGGGAAAACAGATTTATATATATTTGAGGGTACGTATACTATACCTACCTTCGCCAAGGCCTCTCCAAAATACAAGGTATCTGTTTGATGGGCCAAAGTAGTTGCGAATAATCCCTAGCAGGAAAAGGAATAACTCGGGTAGATTCCTTTGAAACCCTGTCCTATTCCTATCTATTTCTTGAGTGTGCTGGGCGTTGTATGTACCGTCCCAGGGAGGAAAGTCAGGGAGTAATCTATGCTTAAATACAAACTCAGTCGGCCATACTACTGCGTCAATAAAAAAGTAGTGGTCGTACCTGTTTTTCAGCGAGTCCATGGCTTTATTATGACATGTGGGGCTGGTTGGGGAATGTTTCTTAAAGGAAAGCCACACATTCACCAAGTTAGGAGTATAAAACAGCCTAAATAACTCTACGGCTGGGGGATGCTTCGTGCATGACATAGGATTTCAGACTGGCTAATCTTACATGCGCCTATACAGTGTAACTGGGTGATATGTACATCATAGTAACCTAGTAAATCTATAAGGAATCTGGTAAAGGGATGCGGTAATTGGCCGCATCAAAAAGACGAGTGTATAGGCCAATCTTTCCCTGGGGGGGCTTCAGTTATAAGGTCCCTGACACCAGGGAGAGAGGGATGAAGATTGCTAGGAATGAAGAATCAGAGCAAAACTCCATAGTTTTTCTTCCGTCATTACATTCAGCACGGATCCGATGGTAGGGTTGTTCCTATGAGCCATAATTATTAAATAATGATGAAAGGAGTGGTATTCTAACCTGTGTGGGGGAAGATCCGTGCAAAAGAAGGTGGTGGTAAGGAAGAAAGCATTAATGGCGAAAAGCTAGCAAAAGACTGTGTGTCACACACAGCCGTGGGGGCAACCTATTTATAGGGTTGCCTCGTTGGTAATGGGTCGTTGGATTCATGACACGTGTCTTCCACTAACCTAAATCGTGAGGTTAGAGAGGTAAGTGGCAAGTAAACATTCAGGCGGGACCCACGGGTCACTTCTGACTCAGAAGATTGCGTTGCTCGAGGTACTGATTGTTTGCACTTTGTTAGTCAAAATGACAGATGAACAGTCAATTGTGTCGGGATATGCGGTCATACGTAAGACCATATTTGAAATGTGTATAGTTGAAGTTCGTTTTTCTCAGTTCTTAACAAATTGAAAGTCCTAACAAGATCGGGTTTTTAATTGTTTTTGGTTGGTAAAGTTTTTTGGATATTCTATTGCTAATTCAAACAAGCCTTGCTAAAATGAAAAATATCGTCTACTTATATGTAAAACAACGTGCACATACCAAGTTTATATTCAAATAAAATGCCAAATGTAAATTCTACAAACTATAAGGACTAGAAATGTAAATTTTATGAAAGATAAATTCTAAAAATGTAAAGCTAAAAAGTATAAGGACTAAATGTGTAAAAACAGTAAACTATATGGACTTAAAATGAAAACTATTCAAACATGTAACTAATTTCCAACTAAATTTGAAACTGCCTAACTGAATGTGAACAAATCTGAAAATATAGGGACTGATTATTTGAAAACCCTAAAAAGTAGAAAGATTAGCTAGGATTAAAAACTGATTAATACTTTAAGGACTAAAATGCAAATTTTCACAACTTTTTAACAAAAACGGGTTCAAAGATAAAATAAGCTCGTTTGAGCTTATTTCTCAACCAAATTTGATCAAACCAATTGCAAACGACTTAAAATAAAAAATTAGCTAGACCTATCCAAGGAATTTAGCTAAAAGTGGCTAGAAAGCTGATAAGCTAAATCCAATAAGCTCAAAATAAGCTACCAGTTAAGCCAGACTTGCACAACTAGATTTTAATGAAGATTCTTGTTAATAAGCTCAAAAGAAAGACGGGAAATCAAGTCTTAATGAAAATGATCAAGTAATAAGCCCTGAATCTGAAAATAAGCTAAAATTGTGCTTATGTTGACTTTCGTTGACCAGAAATTTCAAAAAGCTCAAAATCTCAAAATTTATCCAGGAACGCTAATGGAATGAAATTGTGAAAGAAAATTAGCTAGTTATTGAAGTAGAAATGGAGATATGAAAAATCAGTTTGCCCAAGTTACAGAAACTTGCATTTGCTCTTGATCTTATACTTTGGCTTATTACTTTCTCAAAATAGGATATTGTACAGTTTCCTTATACACACTCAAACTTTATATATTGACTGAAAAATTAGGACTGGTTTGGAATGATTTCATCAAGTAACAAAGAAATGCCAGTCAAATCAAAATCAACACTTTCTGAAAGTTTACTTGAATAAAACTGACCCAAATTTTTTTATGACCAATTCCCTTTTTGACCAAATACTTGACTAGAAAATGACTATGAGCTATTTAATATGACTTGAGGATTTTAAATGAACCAAGACTTGCCAAATTCTAACACTTGAAAACTATTTATAAGCTAATGCCAAACACCACTTTTCTGATATTTTTGAAACTTTTATGAAGAATTTTTGAGCAAAAGGTTAGACTGAATGAGAAGTTATATCACACTAAGTTTTATAGCTAAAATGAAGTGAATGAGAACTAGTAACAAGCAGTTAAAACAACTAGAACTCAAAATGACAATTAAGGCTAAATGACTGAAAAGAAACTAAAAAACAGGACAAGTACTAGGCTATAAGCAAGTATAAGCTACTAATAAGCTACAAAAACAATGAGATCATATCAATAGCAGGCTAAAACATCTTTTATCATGCAATCAAGCAAAATTAACTAGGAATGAAGCAGGCATTCAACAATTTAGTGGAACTGAAAATCAGAAAGTGTATACTTTTTGCTTAAGCCTCCTTTGGGGAGTAGAGGAGCGCTGAGCTCTCTAACTGTAACACCCCCAAATTTATACAACTCAGTACAGCGGAAGACTAGTTGGTGTTACGGGATAGCACATTACTCACATCATAGACAACGCATAAAAATCGCGTCGTTTAATAATAAATCATTTCCATTCATAAATATCAAAGTTACATCGGTCCCAAGTCATTATATTTAATACAGGTTTTACAAAGTATTTGAATGGAAATAAGTATTTTAAGAGCGGGCCATGAATTCTTGTTGTCTTCCCGAGAATTACCTTCAAGTACCTGAGATAAAACATGTTAAAAGAAAAGGTCAGCGATAACGCCGAGTGAATTCATAGAGTTTAATAATTTACATCAATATAACTTTGGTATAAAATTATTACCAAAAATCGTTTTGTACAAATCTTTGTAATAGGCCTTAAAATAGCCAAAGTCATTTTATACAAATCCTTATCGAAAATCATAATATAGGCATTTGCCGTAAAAATCATTATACGAGCCAATGTCGTAAAAACATCATACAATACGTCTTATGACATTGTATAAAATCAAATAAAAACCGTTATATGAATATGGTTATGAAAACCAAAACACAAACATAATATCAATAGTATGACCCAGTATTGCTAGTCAGGCAATCATCATAATTCTGAGCGTCTAGTAGTATTTCGTTAGTCGGATTATTATAAGCCGCATGACATTGTTACCTTACTAAACCAACAACGGGTAACTAACCCGATACCAATTTTGCCCATCTAAAGTAGCGTGTCGTCACAAAGGTCACGCTATGGAAATCTTCTCATACATAAATTTGCTTACCAATCAATGTGGCACGACGGGGATCAACGGTCAAGGCGCGAACTGGGGTGATCGTCCCCAAATAGTACTATTAAATGCATAAGCGTCTACCAACTCCCGGTAGTTCACAATTCATGCTAATGGGACTTTTAGTGACATAACCTAACTTTAATAATTCATTTTATTTCATCTATCAGGTCCATTAATCATTTATCGGGTCATACAATCGGGTCATTCAATCATTCGGGTCCAAAATCAATAAACAAACAATCGGGACAAATGGTGTCCTATTTTATAAAAACTAACATGTTATCTCCCTCGCGGGTTTATAAAACATTTCATAAAAACATTTAAAAGAGTGCGGGGCTATAAACTCACGTTGATGTGAGAAGGCGGGTTATCGGCAATTCGGACGTACGGTACGTGCTTCAATCACGGAAACCTAGACAAATAATATTCGTCTTAGACTCATGTCCAATGACTTTATAAAAATAACAATTATGTATACATATGATGATTATTTATATATGATGATCAAGTGGGTTTACATATTCTCGTTTACTGATTCTAGTGTTATATGTCGATAACTTTCATACTAGTTTACTAGTTTTGCCTATTTACGTGTTTTAAGTCCAATAAACTTATTATAAGTTCTTTAACTCTTATTAATCCTTTTCACACTTATATTATCAGTAGTTAAACTTTACAAGTTGAGCCCAAATGGGTTAAGACCAATAAGTTCTTTTTACAAGTTTTTATCTTATTAAGTCCAATTATTAGTCCAATATGTTTATTTAGCTCGTAAATGTCCATATTTCTTATAGTTCGGGTTTTATCGGTTTTTACTTGTATTAGTTACCTATACATCAGTATATGACTTTTATAAACTTTACATTAGACGGGTTTGGTCGTCTAAGTTTTATTTGGCGAAAAACGTTAATTTTACGGCGATAGCCGAAAAAGTCGTAAAAATCAAGTTTATAGTTTTTATTACTTATAAATATTATTTTACCACCATTTATATAATTTACCCATTTAATTAACCTCTTATACATTTATATAAATAAGTTTTATAAGTTAGTGGGTTTATATTTTTACATTTTATACATTATAATGTGAGTGCTTATATAATAATAATAAACATTATTTCCACAAATCTGATTTTTAACTTCATGTTCACCATTTTTACCATATCTAGAGTTCTATAATGACTTAGAAGCTCATTTTTAGATGACATATTTTTCATAATATGTGCTACATATAACTTAGTTATAGCTACTGTCCATTTTGAGTTTAACTTGCCTTAACAGTCCCTACAAAACTGCTTATTCAGATTACACCACCTAACTTGTTTTGATCATATCTCACTCATTATTTTGATTTCATTGCATGGCCAACTCTCACATGTGTACAAGACCCATAGCTTACTGTAAATCCATTCTACTTCATCATTTTATCAGTTTACCATATGGTTCTTTACTGTTTTTATACAGCCTATCATTTAAACAAGATTTACCCATTTTTACTTATAGTTTTTCATCTTTTTATCCATGATTATCAACAAAAAATCCCCACATAACATTTTTATCATCATAAACATATACAATAGGAAATAAAATACATGTTTACATAATCAAAATAACAAGAAGATGAGGAGGACAATCTTTATACCACCATGATCATGTAGGTTGATCAAAACATGGATTTTTGATGGAGAAACTTGTGATGCACCAAGACCATCTTCATGACCACCATGCTTCATGAACTTCTTGTGGAAAATCAGCCCCAAGACACCATGAATACTCCTCCTTGGATGTTATAAGCACCACCAATCTATAGGGTTTCAAAAGAGCTTCATCTTATGTGTAAATAACATAAGATTCCTTGGTAAATTTTTGATCAAATGGGTGTTTGAAGGTGGTGGTGGGACGGCAAGCTAGAGAGAGGAAGAGAGAAAATGGATTGTTTGCATGGTGAGAAATGAGCTAGTAGTTTGTGTTGGTGGTTTTGTGAAGTGGAAAGCTTCATTGTGAAGCTAGTTAGACAAGTGTTGTTTAACTTGTTAATGGTTTGACACCTAAGGTGTAAGTGGCTTAATATGGCCGGTTTTGATGGGGGTGGGACAAGTGTCCCACTTGTCTCATCCCCATTTATTTACGGGTACTCCTCGATTCTAGTTTCCTCGATTTGCGTGCCCTCGGGTCGTTTTACGAAAAACGTTTTTATAAATTATGAATCAACGTCACAAAACGAATCCAATAAAAATTGTCTCATCAAAAACGGAGTTCGAAAACGTTAATACGTAATCCTAAGGTTTCCGGTTTAGTCGTAAAGGACGTTAAAATAAAATCGTAAGTCCTAATCTCTTCTCGTAAATTTGTGAGTTTATGAACCAACACAAATTTAAAACTCCAAAATAATATTCATGGATAAATTTATTTTCTGAAATGTCGGACTGTCACCAAAGACGGTGTATGTAAACGTAAGTAGGTAACGTTGAATCCTCCGGTTTAGACGTAGTCGATGCTACTCCAAGACGTAAATCCAAATTTCTTCCCAAAAATAAGTGAGTTCATATTGTATCATTAAAATAATATTTTCAAATAATATTGGAGAATAAAATATTGACCATAAATTGACGGATTGTCACAGCATTTACCCCTAAACAGGATCTTTGTCCTCAAAGATCATCTTACCTTACTACTCGCTTCTTATAGAGTTAAAGCCATGTGGGTATTTCCTCCACATTCGGTCTTTTCTCACAAGTGTAATCCATTATAATACGCGATTTTCATCAAACATAACTACGGGAATAAGATCAGGCTTAATGTTGACTTACTTTCTCTATCCATGATGTTCACGGGTTTTTGATGAATGCAACTTTTCGCCGACCTAAGCTCTACTAAGAACAATCAGATTTTCACTTGATAGATATTCCATCAAGTTCGATTTACGGAACATAATTTACGCAGTCCTTGAAGTCCTAGGGTAGATCCAGCTTTTATGCCTTTCAATCCCAACTTTTACATCGTCTCAATGGTCCCATACAACGGGGACTTATATCCCATGATTTGTCAGATCATGAATTCATTTTTCCAACGTTAAAAATCGTGGCATAACTTCGCTACCCATTTGGCATTTCAAGATCTACATTTCATATTCACATAACCTCCTGCCCACTATCGATAGTTAATAATCCAATCCTAATTTCAACAATCATTTCAGATCTCGCGGGTCGGGTATTTTGCAAGGATAGGTTCGCCATCATAGGAAACCTTAAACCTAAGAGACATGTCCAACTCAGAGTGGGTGTATGTCAGATGTCTTCATTTCAACTCTTGCTTACAGATGCTCTAATATAGATCCTAACAAGATTAGATCTCGATCCTAATACGATAATTATCAATGATAATCTCTCCAAAGGAAAACGATTATACGGTCTATTACCAAAGGTCAATCATTCAAACATAAAACAGCACTTATATTACTGTGTATCGTTACTTTACCTCATCCCTTCGATTGGGGTGGTACACAGTACTCTCATCAAGATTCGTTCTCAATGACTTCTGAGCAAATCTCTAGAAATTCGATGCGAAGCGAGGATCTTGATAGATATGATCGATACAGGTATACTATGTTTACATAACTCCTTTAAATATAAAAAAGTCAATTTCTTCATCAAGAATTTTATCATTAACGAGAATGATATTAGCAGATTTGGTCAGTCTGTCGACGATGACCCAAATTGAATCAAATTCAGATGATGACCTTTGCGATAGCTAGACGTTTACTAATGTATGAGGCGGTGTCTGCCTTCATAATTTGCCATTAGTACAACTTCTTCAGACAAAGATACTTTTAGTCGTAAATGACATAAATATAATACTTATACTTACAAATTCCAACATAACTATATCTCACAATCTCCATATTTAGACAATCACAAGTGGTCTTTTAAATATTTAACGCTATCGGCTTCATAATTTTAATGGTTCACATTAGCCGCGAACCTCTTTGATAATCTATATTGTTCCTGTTTACAAACATTGTTTATTTTTATATCGTTCGGCAATTTATTGTGCACCTTCATTATTAAGGAACACGTCCTAATGGATTCTTTATCTTTTATACATAATGCGTCGGTATCTATATTCACTTCTCATGATTATAAAATTTTCATGTCCACAATTCACTCAGATATTCTTTCTCTATTATGCGTCAGTAATTACGTTCACCTTCCTGATGAAATAAATATCACAACCGTATTTATTCAAAATTATTTCTTCATATCTTCTATGTTTTTGTTTCGTCTCATCTATCATTTTTATCTGTTTTACTCAATCCGTCGTCTAAAGCGTCGATAATTATTATGATTAATTAAATAATTATTAGTTAATTTTTATGAAGCGTAAACGTTTTAAATTTCTTAGTTCAACCAATTATATAAAATGTTCAAAATACATTTGAATTTAATTAACAAGATTTTTGCTGATTTATCGAAAATAATTAATAAGATTCGTAAATATTTGAAAAAAATCTTTGGTTATACTTTTGGTCAAAATTTTCTTAGTTGAAAAGCAAAAATTATCGTTTCAAATTTCAGGTTATGGTATAAATGGTTTTACTCAGTCCTTCTTAAGTTATCTTGAGGTATACACAAACATTTACCCCTAAACAGAAGTTTAGTTAAATGGTTTGTGTATAAGGGAATAATCCCTTAAAATCCTTTGTTAAAACATTTGTCAAAATATATTTCCATTTCTTTTTGGTAAAATCCCAAGTCTTAAAAGGGCTCTTAATTTTTGAAGAGTCTATATGCATATATCTTACCGTCATTAATCCAATGGTCATTTTATGTAAAGGATTAAGTCTTTAATCTCATGTTATTTATTCAAGGTACATGTTTTAATTGTTCGGCCAATTCAGGGCAATCTATAATTAATTATTAACTTCATTCTTATTCTTGTATACAAACAAATAGTCCTTAATGATCACACGCATGAATTTATCAAATTACAGCCTACACACGTGATTCACCAAATTATGAATGCTACATGTGCATTGATCAATCCAAACGACATCACATGAAACTCATAATGTTCATTACAAGTACCGGATGTAGTGATTGGAATAGATAATCTTTTTCGCAGATGTGAAGTTTGATGATAACCATGCTGAGGATCAAATTTGCTAGAACCTTGTAAATGATCGAACAATTCTTCCATTTCGAGTTATGGATATCGTTTTCGATTGTCAATTTACTCAATTCACAGTAATCTATAAATATAAGGAATGATAACACCATAGCTCTTCAGGATGACAGGCTTGGTATAATAAAATCTTCTCCGACAACTTTCTCAGTTGTACGGTAATTCCTTAAATTCAGATGGTGCTGACGTACAGTGCACAAGCCACAGGTGCAGCACCGGAAATATAATCAATACCGATTTCAACTTGCCTTAATGGCAAAAGTCTAGGTAATTTACCAACAAATACTTACTAAAGTTTCAGATAATAGAAACATCTTTTAATAAATTCATATTAGGTTCTTCTAGATTACAATATCTATAACTAGTTCACAACCATTCATGGTATAATCTCAAGTCTAAATGCAGGATAAAATCATCCATCAAGAATTATTTAGATCACTTTTGATAATCAACATCTTATCATTTAGGGGAATTCTATTCGAGTTCCCATCAATTAAGACAATGTCGTCATGTCATAATCAATAATTCCATTCTACTGGCACTGTCAACTTTCCAGTTTTATTGCCGTTGATAAGATGTGAACTTCTCAAAAAGTCTAATAATAACTCATAATCCTTCACAGATTCAAGGATATCAGGAGACATAACTAACCTTAAAAGAGTAAGGTCAACGCATAATCTATGCGAGAGAATTTCAAATCAGATACAGACGAAAACATTTAACGAATATGAAATATCCCATGTTTTTATAAATTGGAGTACGCATTCGAAAGCTCCTCGGATCGTTACCCAGGTCATTCAAATGAAATCAAATCATAAGAAATGATAAGAACGTCAATACATCCAGTCGGGTATCAACACTCGGTAATCAAATACTTTTCCTAAGAATCTCACTACGGGAGAATTGGACAAGAACGGAATATCAATTGTCAAATAAGACAAATTCCACAGATGAGTAAATTCGACTTAGAAGAATAGATGCTACAGGCACATATGTAGGTGTCCCTATCAATATGTCCCTATTTTTTACTTCTTGCAGATCTCATAAGATTTAATCTTTCACAATCTTCAAAGAAAATGTAGTGTTTATTAATCAGTTTTATGGTGACTACTAATCAGCCTTGCATAGTCCATTCCAAATTGTATGTAGGCGCGCACCTATATACAATTTCAAGATAACGATGCAATACTCAGTTCATCAAAATTTTATCATCATGTTTATAATAAAAACATTTTCATGCTTAATTCTTAAATAAGAATCAAAAATAAATTTACAAAGGTTTTCTTTGTTATGGAAATAATTAAGTTTCCAAAGCGTCTCATAAACAATTTTATTTTGATATCAATCACTTATAAATCTTACTTTGAGTAATCCTTTTAGTGATGAAAATTAAATTTTCTCAAAGGATACCGTTTTAACTTTATAAAAATAATGTGTGATCTGCAAAAGAGTGATGAAGAGTGGTTCACCAAGAACTAACTACAATATGATAGGAAATGAGCTTTAGCCAAATAATCATGAGGTTCATGACCTCGATGGCACTGAGGAATACAAAGAGAATAATCCACAACGTAACTCAATTCAAGATGAGTACTTGTTCAATGGTTGCATCACTAATGCGAGCATTAGGATGAAGCAATAAGAGATAGATATTATCGATACATGTAGAATTTAGCAATCAAAGGTAGTCTTTTCATTAATCACAAACAAGTCAAAATTGTACCGTAACACATTACGCGTCACTATGTCATACAATTCTCAGAACTCATCCTACCAACTGATATCTCAGTTAAGTTAGGGATTCTTAAAAGATACCACAATGAATACTAATCTACAAGAGTCATTAGGTGTCCTGCCTGTCCTAGAAGATCCATCGGTCCCAATTTGGAAGAAGATTTCTTCAATTTATTTATTGGACACTGGGCATCCTCGTTAGTGGACAATGGCCTAGGAACAACCCTTTAACACAAATTAACAATCATTTAAAATCCTATAATTTAATCACAGAACTTAACGGATTTCTCTTAACAATCTTATATTCCATACATGTTAAGTTTTACTTTATCCAAGTTTCAACAAATTTTTATACTCAATTCGATATCCTACCTCATTATCCAATACTTTCAACCTTATTTATAAACCTTAATAGGGCAATAAAAGCTCGATATGAATCAACACTTAATTTCCAATCCTATATCTCTTACAACAACAATTATCAAATGAGTCACTAGTATGAGATGACTCATACATTCAATTAGACTTCTCAGAAAGGTATTAGTGGCATGAGGCTTTTGGGTAATGGTTCCAATGACAGCCTTAAGTGCAACATTCACCCCTTTCGATTTCAAATTTAAGAATTGGATGACAACGAGTCAGATGACATCTTCCTAGGTGGTAACGTTTTGTCAAACTCCACTCTATAAGGAAAGATCGTCATGACATCGATATCAGATGTAATCTCGCCAATTCTTTTTCAATATCACAATTGAAACTCGAATTTTTTTAGTCCTTTAAAATTAATGTTCGTTTTCCTCGATTCGACTCGAATTTGATTTCCGTTTTTACGTTTCAACTTAATTCGTTTTTGGTACAATCTCTTTTTGGGTATTTTTAAACTAATTTAAAACTTATTAAATGAAAACTAAATTAATTATCTATTTTTAAACTATTAAATTGCAAATAAATCTATTAAAAACTATTTGAAATTAATCTATCTAAAAATTGTAAAAATAAATCTATAAAAATAACTTTTACTTTAAAATAATCTATTTAAAACTTTTTAAACTAAATACTTAAAAAAAACTAACTTTAAAGAAAAACAAATTAAATAAAATATATTTTTCTAACTTTTATCTTTTTATAAAAACTGAATTTAAATAAACTATTTAATTATTTCTAATTAAAATCTAATTAAACTATAATTAATCTACTTAAAAGCTGCCAACCAATTTAATAACCTATATTAAAAACTTTATGCAAACTAATTATCAAAAAGGGTGCCAGCTTAGTTGGTTATCACGTTGGGTAGTTATGCGAATGGTCACAGGGTCGAATCCTGGGGTAGACGAAATTCTGCTAATATTTTTTTACCTTTTATTTTTTTTTTGGAATAATATATTTTGGACAGATAAAACTCCTCAGATCAATTGGGTCTGAGGTAGCAGCGAAATATAGTAAAGAAGGCAATCAGATAAGCAGATAACCAATTAAGCAGAATCAATTAGGCTAATATAATGAGAATAAGCTTAAACTAAATCAAATAAGCAAGCTGAATGAAAACTGACTTAAACTAAAATCCAAATAAGCTATACTCGAAAAGCAGAAACAGATTACTACCAAATAAGCTAGACTAGATAAGCAGATTACCAATAAGGCTAAAGCTCGAACCAAACCAAACAAATAAGCATGAAAACTGAATAAGCTGATGGACAAGCAGAAATTCAAATAAGCAGAAACTGAAACTAAACTATTAAATAAGCAGAATCTAATCTAGCAAACAAATCCTAATAGCCTAGTAAACTCTAAGCAGAATCCAAACTAAACAATTAAACTAAACAAATCCAAACAGATTCCAAACTCTAAGCAGTATTAACTTAATAGCAGTAAACACAATTAAACAAATCCAAACAAACTTATATCAAAACCAAACTAGCAGATTCGAGAAAGCACTACTTAGCAACTTAATCATATAAGAACATTAAAAGTAAAAGATATTAGAACCTTTTGCGAAACCCGTTGAGAAGCAGGCTAGCGCTGAGCTACCTTTGAACCGAAATCGATCTAAACAAACACCTCCTTAATTCGAAACCGTCAACAAATCTCGAGACAAAAAGTTATCTCGAACCAAAACAAATACTACCTTGAATCGAGAACCAATAAAACTGTGCACCGAATCCCTTTTTTATAAACCTCCAGTGGGAGATTTATTTTACTTTCTCTTTATTTTTTTTTTTTTATTTTTTTTTTTATATTATATCATACGAGAACAGTAAAGCTATATTATATACACTGATTAAAAAAAAAAAAACAAATAAGAACATTAACTGGGAAATTAAAATTGAGACGAGAGATGATTAAATTCAACTTTTCATTAAAATCAAAAATTACATTACTTGAAGATGAAAATTACAATAACCCTAATTTTAACTATTTTCTAAAAATTAAAAATAAAGAAAAAGCATATGAATTACATGAAGAATGGGGGTTTATATAAGGATCCCCCGAACCTTCTAGGCTTCCTTCGTGAGCACGGTGAGAGATCTTGGCCCTTGATTTGTTCTCTCTTTCTTCATTCTTGATCAAACGGTGGAGATGATCCCAATAGCCACGGATTGCCCTTGTGGACGATTTGTGCTAGTTTGGTGGTGAGGTGGACTCATCTAATTGGATGAGTGGTTGTGATGATGTGGGTGAGCCAATCAAAAATAGCCACGTATATCCTTCCTCCATCTTCAAGCCTCCGAAAAAGATGGGAATTAATTTCCCCTCTTGTGCAAGGCACGTGGGATTAAAAACCCCCATGTTAATTAGCTTTTTACTGGACTAGGGTTTAAGTGAATAGTGGATTTTTTTACTGGTTTTTGGGTGAAAGGTGAAATTGGGGAAGATGGGTGAGAGAGAAGAGAGAGTATCGGTAATGGTAAATATGATTCTTTGTTTGTATCGAATAAAAACTGGTGTGGGTAGAATAAATGGGTGGATGAGGTGTAAAATGGGGGTCGGTTAAAATAATACATTGGGGTGAGTGGATAGGACACGTGTGTGGTAAAAAAAAGATTGAAGGTTGGTGTCGGTGGGGAGTTAAAAGGTTGAGGGTTGACTTGAGTAAAACGTGGGTGGGAGTGAATAACTTTTTCTTTTCCGTTTTTGTGAATTTAGTTTCCCATTTTTGGGCTTGAGGCCCGTAATACACCTTCCTCCGTCTAGTAAAGCTTGGCCCAATAACTCCCCAAATTGATTTGGGCCATTTGGTCTTTAAAAATTTCATCCGTTCCAAATTGGGCTTGAGGCCCAAACTTTGTCCCAAGTAAGTAATCTCCTTCAATATTGATGGGCTTTTCAGGCCCATTTAGCACATGTGGGACCCACTTGTCTCGTAAACTCGACAAAATATTAAATCCTCTAAAGTTGAGCTCGGTTTTGGCTTTCTTGATCTTTTCTTCAAACTTGTGTCGATTTTCATCGGTTTCCGTGATCGTTGCACACTTTTGGACTTTTGATCTTTGTCTTTGTCTCTATCTTGACTTTTTCTTTGACAATTGACCGTGAAATCCCGTGTTTTATCTTCTTTTGATCATTTGTACCTATTTATCACACAAAACACAAAACCACGCGTAATTCCGACATTTATGATATAAAACATATGATTCGGTCTTGTTTTTCATTGATTTTAGTGGCAAAAGGATAAGTGTTTACACACTTATTAAATCCCCTACACTTGACCATTGCAATGACCCCATGCAATGCATTATTTTAAAGCAAAGAGTTACATTTTTCTCATAATCAATCCATCTCGGCCTTTATTAATTTTTACTACTACTACGGAAAGATAAAAACTTAAAAGGAAACAAAAGTTAAAATAATTTATTAACTTGGAAATTTATTTGATGGAAGAAACTCGTAAAGAAATCTAAGACTTAGATTAGGGCTTTGGTGTCATGAATATTAATCACCCTCAAGTTTCACGTTCCCCATACCAAGCTTAAAAACGAGATCATTGTTATTACAAGTTAGCACTACTAACACTTACTAATGTGGTTTAGTTAATCACTTAGACCCCCTTATTCCTACGGTGTATCTCTTATATTTTATTTTTGTCTTGAATGATCACGAGGATGCATTTTTGACTTATTTTGATAATTTATTAAGGCCGAAAATAAAGTGGGACGATTTAATCAATAGTTAGCTAAAGGACAAAATCTTTTAAAACTGCTTCTCGAAACCTCAAAAAGTTCATATCTTGGCATAACTCGTTTCACGATTTGAGACCTTTCTCGGACCGATATTTGGCTTGTACTTCAAACTTCAAATCTTGAGAGACGATCTTGAAATTATGGTCTTCTCTTCATTATGGTATACATCTTCATAAGGAGTGAAAGATGCCTCAAACGTTGACCACGACTTCTTCATTTATCCTCTTCTTTATTTAGGATTTTGATATACAACGATCCGCCTCCTTTTCGGACTTGGATCTATTTATCCTCATACCTTGTTAGGGTCTTTTTGGATAGACTTCTCCATGATTTTTAGGGGAGTAATTTGCTTCTCGTCGTGTGTCTTGATCCTTCATATTGATTTGGATTAATGATCTTCACATCATCTTAGGATCTTTAGCAAAAAGTGAATCCTCATGCCTTGTGAGGGCCTTTTTGGACTCGGGTATCCTCATGCCTTGTTAGGGCCTTTTTGGATAAGCCAATCTTCGCGTCCCGTTTCAATAAGTTATGCCTTGGCTATGAACTCTAATTAATACCGAGCAACTTTTAAACGATCTTGTGCTAGAAGCTAAGTAACCTTTTAAATCGTACAACCTTATTTATTGCAAATATATTTATTAACAAGTGATGGGAGAAAAAGCTCATAACTAACTCACATAAGTTAATGAAAGAATACCGAACTTATAATTAACTCTATCATCTCTCGTTCTCCACAATTTAAAATCTCAAGGAATGAGACTCGTGGATGCTTAGCCTAATAAACCAATTAAGGTCCATATGGTTAAGGATACTAGCTAGAGTAAACTTAGATAAGTAAACTCGGGTTGAGTCAAAATATTCACGACGGGCCTAATATATCAAAGACATCTAAATTTGTTAAACCATTTTATTTATTTATTTTATTTTAATTTTAACTTTATTCTTGAAAGGGAAATTATTATGATGCGATAATAAAAGGAAAGAAAATAAATAAAAATACTACTAGGCCAAAATAGATCAAAAATTTGAAAAACGTTGAAAAATTTTTTAAAACTTTCCGGTTAAATGGGGTCAAATTCATGGAAAAGGCCACTAAAATTCGATAGAAGGCCCCCCTACACTTAACATAAACATTGTCCTCAATGTTTAAGCATGTGGGCGAATAAACTCCCCTACACTTAGGACATTGAGTACGTTGTTTAAAATCGAGCTAAGGAAGGGACAACTAAAGTGATTACATTTATTTGTTTTATTTATATACAAGTATGAATCACAATAGTTTTGATAGAACCGGGTACACGGGAACACGGGATCACGGGTCTCATCAAAAGTATCAAAAGTGGATCATCAAAGCACATGTCCCTGCACACAATCACCACACACAAACAACCTACTCGGCTCCCCCCTACACTTATTGGTGGACAATGGATGAAGGTGAAAAAGGGTGGAAAGGATGGTAAAGGTAAAAAAATCTAACCTAGTTAAACGATGCTTGATTTATTTATCACGAGTCTCTAGCTCGACTCGATTTCCCGAATTAATTCAAGGGAAATGTGGAGAGGGATGGAATCATCTCGTGAGCGATGTCCTCTCCATAGTACAACTTAACCCGTTGGCCATTCACCTTAAAGTTGGGCCCATTTGGTTGGGATAACTCAATGGTGCCATAAGGGAAGACTTGGGCCACGGTGAATGGACCGGACCAACGGCTCTTAAGTTTACCCGAAAAGATTTTCAACCGAGAGTTAAATAATAAAACTTGATCACCAACATGGAACTCTCGGTTTTTAATCTTAGAATCATGAATGAGCTTAGTTTTCTCCTTGTAGATTAATGAATTCTCATAAGCCTCATTCCTAAGTTCATTGAGTTCATTGAGTTGGATTTTCCTATGATCACCGGCTTTGTTTATGTCAAAATTAGCCCATTTTAAGGCCCAATAAGCCTTATGCTCCAACTCAATGGGGAGGTGGCACGCCTTTCCGTACACAAGGCGATAAGGGGTACAACCTATAGGTGTCTTATAAGCGGTACGGAAAGCCCACAAAGCATCATCTAATTTATCGGCCCATGAGGCACGATGCTCTCCCACGGTTCGCTCTAATATTCTCTTAAGACCACGGTTAGAAACCTCGGCTTGTCCATTAGTTTGAGGATGATACGCGGTGGAAAGTCGGTGATTGACACCATACTTAGCCATGACTCGTGCAAATTGATCATTGCAAAAATGAGTCCCGCGATCACTAATAATAGCACGAGGCACACCAAATCGAGCAAACAATTGTTTTAAGAAGTTAACAACCACCCTCGCATCATTAGTAGGTAAAGCTTTTGCTTCAACCCATTTTGACACGTAGTCAACGGCTACGAGGATGTACTTGTTACCCTTCGATGATGGAAACGGCCCCATAAAGTCGATGCCCCATACGTCAAAGATTTCACATTCTTGGATGAAATTTTGAGGCATCTCATCTTTATGTGTGATCTTGCCTTGCCTTTGACAAGCATCACAATGTTTAACCATTTCATGTGCATCATGATAAATGGAGGGCCAATAGAATCCGGAGTCGAACACTTTTTTAGCGGTGTAATTAGGACCAAAGTGACCACCGGTGGGTCCTTTATGGCAAGCTTCAAGGATTTGTAAAGCCGCCGGCCCATCAACACATCTACGAATGATTAAGTCCGCACATTGCTTGAAAAGATAAGGGTCGTCCCAATAGTACGTTTTCACGTCCTTGAAGAATTTTTTCTTTTGTTGGGACGATAACCCTTCGATAAGAACACCACCCGCCAAATAGTTTGCAATGTCCGCAAACCATGGGGTATCATCAAGATTGGAATTAATAGACATTAAGGTTTCAAGGGGAAAGGATTCATTAATCTCTTGATTTGGAGATTCCCCTTGATACGGATCCTCAAGTCTACTAAGGTGATCCGCGGCTAGGTTTTCCGCTCCTTTTTTATCACGAATTTCAATTTTAAATTCTTGTAGGAGCAAAACCCAACGAAGGAGTCTCGGTTTAGCATCTTGCTTGGTCAACAAGTATTTCAAGGCGGAATGGTCGGTGTAAACGATGGTGGTGGAAAGCACAAGATAGGGGCGGAATTTCTCAAAAGCATACACTACAGCTAAAAGCTCTTTTTCGGTAGTGGTATAATGCAATTGAGCCCCCGTCATTGTCTTACTAGCATAATGAATGGGTTGGAAATGTTTGTTAACTCGTTGACCTAAAACCGCTCCTACCGCGAAATCACTAGCATCGCACATGAGCTCGAAAGGTAACTCCCAATTTGGAGAGACTAAGACCGGTGCCTTAGTTAATTTACCTTTAAGAAGTTCGAAAGAGTCGAGACATTCTTGAGAGAAGATGAAAGGAGCATCCTTTTCTAAGAGATGAGTCATTGGACGAGCTATTTTCGAGAAATCTTGGATGAAACGTCGATAAAATCCCGCATGGCCTAAAAAACTTCTAACTCCTTTGACGGTGGTAGGTGGAGGTAACTTAGCAATGACGTCAACTTTAGCACGGTCGACTTCGATACCGGCTTTGGAAATTTTATGACCAAGGACGATGCCTTCTTTTACCATGAAATGGCATTTTTCCCAATTAAGAACGAGACGAGTGTCTTCACATCGTTGGAGCATACGTTCTAAATTAGCAAGGCAAGAAGAGAAAGAATCACCATATACCGAGAAATCGTCCATAAAGACTTCCATAGTTTCTTCAACCATGTCATGGAATATCGCCATCATACACCGTTGGAAAGTCCCGGGAGCATTGCATAAGCCGAAAGGCATTCTTTTGTAAGCAAATGTTCCATAGGGACAAGTGAATGTGGTTTTCTCTTGGTCTTTTGGATCGATAGGGATTTGAAAATATCCGGAAAAGCCATCTAAGAAACAATAGAAATCATTACCCGCTAAACGCTCGAGCATTTGATCCATGAAAGGAAGAGGGAAATGATCCTTACGAGTGGCATCATTGAGCTTACGATAATCAATGCAAACTCGCCAACCCGTTACAAGTCGAGTAGGAATCAACTCGTTGTTTTCGTTGGGAACAACGGTGATTCCGCCTTTCTTAGGCACACAATGGACGGGACTAACCCATGGCGAATCCGAGATAGGGTAAATCATTCCGGCATCGAGAAGTTTGATAACTTCTTTCTTAATGACTTCATGAATTTTTGGATTAACCCTTCTTTGATTTTGGATTGCGGGTTTAAAGTCATCTTCCATGAGAATTTTATGAGTACAAAAATTAGGATCAATTCCGCGAATGTCGGAGATTTTCCAAGCAATTGCTTTCTTATGATTCTTAAGCACATTTATAAGTCGGGATTTTTCATCTTCTTTTAAGTCCTTAGCAATAATGACGGGCAACTTATTATCCTCCTCTAAGAAAACGTACTCTAGATGAGACGGTAAATCTTTAAGCTCTAAATCCGGCGGATTATCAATGGAAGGCTTAGTCAAAGTAGGATCATTGTTAGAAACTTCTTTTGGAGTGGGTGGAGAGATATTGTCCTCATTGAGAAGTCTCTCAATCGTACGAATGTCTTCATCCCAATTGGTGGGAGAATTATCATAGTTAATCTCGAGAGGACCCAAGCTAGCTTCAAACTCATCTAAATCACTTTCTCCGAATGGAGTCAATGAAGGAGCAATAGAAGCGACGGTCTCAACATGAGGTAAAGGAGAAATCCCGCTCTTACAAGCCTCATGAAAATGTTCTTCGCATGCTTCGTCGAGCACATCGATGAAATTCACGGATTCGGGCTCATTGGGAAGTTTGGAAAGTTTACCCATGTTAAAGACGATTTTGTCATCCCCGACCCTCATGATAAGTTCACCCGCGGCTACATCGATTAATGTACGCCCGGTTCTCAAGAAGGGTCGTCCCACAATTAAGGGAACACGGGGATCCATTTCATAGTCGACGACGACGAAATCGGCGGGGAAAGTGAATTTGTCGACTCCTACGAAAACATCCTCGGCTATCCCCACCGGATAAGCAACCGTACGGTTAGCTAATTCCAATGTCATACGGGTGGGGACTAGCTCGGGTAAAGATAATTGTTTCCACACGGACAATGGCATAAGATTGATACTCGCTCCGAGATCCGCCAAGGCCATACAATTCTCAACACCCGGAAAATTACAAGGAATAAGGAATCGACCGGGATCTCCTAACTTAACCGGTAATTTTCTCAAAAGAACCGCGGAACAATTCTCATTCAATTGGGTATTGGCGATATCAAGCAACTTTTCCTTATCACTTAAAAGATCTTTAAACATCTTAGCGTACTTAGGCATGTGAGCGAGCGCCTCGGCAAAGGTGATATTAAAATTCAATTGTTTGAACATTTTTAGGAAGTTCGAAACTTGAATATCATCCTTATTCTTCAATTTCTCTTTCCGCAACCTTGAGGGGTAAGGTATATTGGGTTGAGATGAAGGCTTTGGAGTGGATTGCTCACTCACATCCTTTGGAGGAGGAGGAGGAGTAGAAATAGAAGGTGAAGGAACCGGTTTTGGAACCGAAGGTGGGGTATAAAATTTGGGTATCGGTGGAACATAAGGTGTAGACGAATGCATGACGGGAGGTATGTCGCAAGTGGAAGAAGAGGGAGGTTGTGTCGAAGAAGAAGGAATCTCGGGTCCTTGTTTAGGTGGGGAAGGTTCTACGGTGGTCTTACCGCTCCTAGTAGTGATAGCATTAACATTAGCCCTAGGATTGGTCACGGTGTTCGAGGGAAGGGCACCTTGGGGACGAAAGGTTTGAATCATAGTCAAAAACTTCTTATAATTCGATTCTTGCATTAGTCGAGTATGCTCTTGCATCTCTCTCATCATTCGTTCATGGTCGGATAATTTTTGAAGAACCAAGTCCATTTGAGGATTATGCATGTTCGTTTGATTATAACCTTGATTATTAAAACCTTGGTTTTGATATTGATTAGAACCTTGATTAAATCCTTGATTTTGAAAACTTTGGTTATTATATCCTTGATTATTCAACCCTTGGTTTTGCCCTTGAAAATTCCCTTGATTTTGATTAAAACCCCGTTGATTAGAACTTCCTTGAAAATTACCCCGTTGAGGAGCTTGGTTCCTATTTTGGGCGGGTGGGGGTGGTCTTTGTGGTGCTACAAAACCCGGGGGAGCCAAATAGTTATTAGACTTGTAAGACAAATGGTTGACATCAACATTTGGTTTGAATTGAATCCGATCAAGTTCATTGTTATTATAAGCATAAACTTCTTGTTGATCATTGTAAACCTTGTCACAATTAAAGTATGAATGTGGTCCACCACAAGTCTCACATGTCTCACTTTTTTCTTTCACGGCATGAACATGTGTAGTGAGGGCGTCGGTTCTTAGAGCAAGGGTTTTCACAATTGAAGTAAGCTCCTTAATTTGATCATTCACCTCACTATTACTCGTACTAGCACTTGCCATATTAGCCCTAACACTTTTGGTTTGTACTTTAGCCTTGTTCTCAATAATGGCCCAAGCCTCGTTCATTGTTTTCACAAGAATATTGCCCCCCGCGGCACTATTAAGTGAGTCTTGGTCGTTTAGAGTTAAACCATTATAAAACGTGTTGATTTGATGAACTTTAGTAAAACCGTGTTGTGGACATTTTCTCAAAAGATCTTTAAAACGATCCCAAGCCTCACTAAACGTTTCCCCATATTTTTGCTCAAAGTTGATTATTTCATTCCTTAAGGAAGTGGTCCGTGATGGTGGGAAAAAGTAGTTAATGAACTTGGTCTCTAAGTCGATCCATGTGGTAATACTTTGGGGTGGTTCCTTATCAAGCCAAATCCGGGCTTGTCCCTCGAGGGAAAAAGGAAAAAGTTGGAGGCGAACGGCCTCTTGGGGCACCCCATTGTATTTGACGGTATTAGCTAATTGGATGAAACGTTTGATATGAGCGTGTGGGTCATCATTAGTACGGCCTAAAAATGGTGTAGCGGAAACCATTTGAATAAAACCCGATTTAAGTTCGAAATGATTAGCTCCAATATTCGGCACCACAATCGCGTCATCGTTTCCTTCAACGTGAGATTGTAGAATCTCAATCATTGGTCGATTATCCGTTGCCATCGTATTGTCGAAAGCTCGATTCTCGGGATCGGCTTTAATGACGGTCTTTTTGTTATTCTTCTTCTTCTTCTTTTTGGAAGAATTGGAAGAGTTTGGTACACCACTCGGTATGTATGTACGCGCGCGAGTGCGCATACAATTAAAACTTTGGAATGAGGTAGGTGACCTCGGTCGACTTTGAGAGGAAAAGGATTTTCCCTCTCGAGGAGCAATAAGAAAAATCTACAAAAATATATACGTAAGTACTACTTGAGTTGGCAAACCAATAATCGATCGTCCCTCTCAATATACGCACAAGCAAGCGGGGAAACGAGGTGGCACAAAGCACTTAAAAACCTTTTTCCTTAGACGGCCTTTTATAGCGCGTCGCCTTATACCCACCTTATAGTTTGTATATGTCGAGTTCAAACGTCTTACTAGTATTTATCTATTTTGCCCTTTTTTCTCGTTATGGATTCGAATACAATAGTTAGGTGATGAAATCCCAACTAAGGCCTTATTTGATAAGTAGGTAATTTATTGTGCTACGTAATATAATATAATAAAATGAAAAATCTTTTTGTATTTTTTTTTAGAAAAATATATATTCACAAGAAAAATCGAAAGAAATCGAATCGAAAAATTAACACTAATACGTAATATTTTTGGTGTAATACGTTTAGGAAAACGTATTACGTTTTTTGCTTTTTTTAATTTTTTTTGTTGCAATTCTTAGGAAAGAAATTGCTTTGTGGTTTTTTTAATTTTTTTTGTAATTTTATGTTTTTGATTTTTGTTTGTGTTTTTGATTTTTTTGTGCAAGAAAATTAACGTTCAAGAAGAACGGATCCCAAAATCCAAACGTCTTCACGAAAAATCGTCAATCGTACGAGCGAAGCGGCAGCGGCGCCAATTTGAAACTCGAATTTTTTTAGTCCTTTAAAATTAATGTTCTTTTTCCTCGATTCGACTCGAATTTGATTTCCGTTTTTACGTTTCAACTTAATTCGTTTTTGGTACAATCTCTTTTTGGGTATTTTTAAACTAATTTAAAACTTATTAAATGAAAACTAAATTAATTATCTATTTTTAAACTATTAAATTGCAAATAAATCTATTAAAAACTATTTGAAATTAATCTATCTAAAAATTGTAAAAATAAATCTATAAAAATAACTTTTACTTTAAAATAATCTATTTAAAACTTTTTAAACTAAATACTTAAAAAAACTAACTTTAAAGAAAAACAAATTAAATAAAATATATTTTTCTAACTTTTATCTTTTTATAAAAACTGAATTTAAATAAACTATTTAATTATTTCTAATTAAAATCTAATTAAACTATAATTAATCTACTTAAAAGCTGCCAACCAATTTAATAACCTATATTAAAAACTTTATGCAAACTAATTATCAAAAAGGGTGCCAGCTTAGTTGGTTATCACGTTGGGTAGTTATGCGAATGGTCACAGGGTCGAATCCTGGGGTAGACGAAATTCTGCTAATATTTTTTTACCTTTTATTTTTTTTTTGGAATAATATATTTTGGACAGATAAAACTCCTCAGATCAATTGGGTCTGAGGTAGCAGCGAAATATAGTAAAGAAGGCAATCAGATAAGCAGATAACCAATTAAGCAGAATCAATTAGGCTAATATAATGAGAATAAGCTTAAACTAAATCAAATAAGCAAGCTGAATGAAAACTGACTTAAACTAAAATCCAAATAAGCTATACTCGAAAAGCAGAAACAGATTACTACCAAATAAGCTAGACTAGATAAGCAGATTACCAATAAGGCTAAAGCTCGAACCAAACCAAACAAATAAGCATGAAAACTGAATAAGCTGATGGACAAGCAGAAATTCAAATAAGCAGAAACTGAAACTAAACTATTAAATAAGCAGAATCTAATCTAGCAAACAAATCCTAATAGCCTAGTAAACTCTAAGCAGAATCCAAACTAAACAATTAAACTAAACAAATCCAAACAGATTCCAAACTCTAAGCAGTATTAACTTAATAGCAGTAAACACAATTAAACAAATCCAAACAAACTTATATCAAAACCAAACTAGCAGATTCGAGAAAGCACTACTTAGCAACTTAATCATATAAGAACATTAAAAGTAAAAGATATTAGAACCTTTTGCGAAACCCGTTGAGAAGCAGGCTAGCGCTGAGCTACCTTTGAACCGAAATCGATCTAAACAAACACCTCCTTAATTCGAAACCGTCAACAAATCTCGAGACAAAAAGTTATCTCGAACCAAAACAAATACTACCTTGAATCGAGAACCAATAAAACTGTGCACCGAATCCCTTTTTTATAAACCTCCAGTGGGAGATTTATTTTACTTTCTCTTTATTTTTTTTTTTTTATTTTTTTTTTATATTATATCATACGAGAACAGTAAAGCTATATTATATAAACTGATTAAAAAAAAAAAAAAAATAAGAACATTAACTGGGAAATTAAAATTGAGACGAGAGATGATTAAATTCAACTTTTCATTAAAATCAAAAATTACATTACTTGAAGATGAAAATTACAATAACCCTAATTTTAACTATTTTCTAAAAATTAAAAATAAAGAAAAAGCATATGAATTACATGAAGAATGGGGGTTTATATAAGGATCCCCCGAACCTTCTAGGCTTCCTTCGTGAGCACGGTGAGAGATCTTGGCCCTTGATTTGTTCTCTCTTTCTTCATTCTTGATCAAACGGTGGAGATGATCCCAATAGCCACGGATTGCCCTTGTGGACGATTTGTGCTAGTTTGGTGGTGAGGTGGACTCATCTAATTGGATGAGTGGTTGTGATGATGTGGGTGAGCCAATCAAAAATAGCCACGTATATCCTTCCTCCATCTTCAAGCCTCCGAAAAAGATGGGAATTAATTTCCCCTCTTGTGCAAGGCACGTGGGATTAAAAACCCCCATGTTAATTAGCTTTTTACTGGACTAGGGTTTAAGTGAATAGTGGATTTTTTTACTGGTTTTTGGGTGAAAGGTGAAATTGGGGAAGATGGGTGAGAGAGAAGAGAGAGTATCGGTAATGGTAAATATGATTCTTTGTTTGTATCGAATAAAAACTGGTGTGGGTAGAATAAATGGGTGGATGAGGTGTAAAATGGGGGTCGGTTAAAATAATACATTGGGGTGAGTGGATAGGACACGTGTGTGGTAAAAAAAAGATTGAAGGTTGGTGTCGGTGGGGAGTTAAAAGGTTGAGGGTTGACTTGAGTAAAACGTGGGTGGGAGTGAATAACTTTTTCTTTTCCGTTTTTGTGAATTTAGTTTCCCATTTTTGGGCTTGAGGCCCGTAATACACCTTCCTCCGTCTAGTAAAGCTTGGCCCAATAACTCCCCAAATTGATTTGGGCCATTTGGTCTTTAAAAATTTCATCCGTTCCAAATTGGGCTTGAGGCCCAAACTTTGTCCCAAGTAAGTAATCTCCTTCAATATTGATGGGCTTTTCAGGCCCATTTAGCACATGTGGGACCCACTTGTCTCGTAAACTCGACAAAATATTAAATTCTCTAAAGTTGAGCTCGGTTTTGGCTTTCTTGATCTTTTCTTCAAACTTGTGTCGATTTTCATCGGTTTCCGTGATCGTTGCACACTTTTGGACTTTTGATCTTTGTCTTTGTCTCTATCTTGACTTTTTCTTTGACAATTGACCGTGAAATCCCGTGTTTTATCTTCTTTTGATCATTTGTACCTATTTATCACACAAAACACAAAACCACGCGTAATTCCGACATTTATGATATAAAACATATGATTCGGTCTTGTTTTTCATTGATTTTAGTGGCAAAAGGATAAGTGTTTACACACTTATTAACAATCAACTAATATCTACATTTCTACAAATATCAACCATTTGTCGGGATCATAAATATCCACAACTTGGTTTAGATCTAGGATAGCTAGAATTCCTACGAGAATAGCTTCGATTAATTTACTAGGGGAGTTAGGGTTACTTGTGACAATCTACGTCGTATAAATACCTCGTATAAATATCAAAATAATCATCAAACAATCATGTAATAAAATTACATCATATATATATATATATATATATATAATCCAAGTTATATATATATATTAAAATAACACTTCTCAGTCTGGCCTTGTCGGTAACTCGAGAATTCTTCGACACCGTTATAGTCAAAAGATTTTTAGACATTTTTAGAAAAATGTTTATAGTTAAAAGATTTTGAAATGTTTTATTCCAAACCTTAGTTTTAAAAATCTTTCGTTCTCTATAACGAGAGCTCTGATGCCAAACTGTAACACCCCCAAATTTATACAACTGAGTACAGCGGAAGACTAGTTGGTGTTACGGGATAGCACATTACTCACATCATAGACAACGCATAAAAATCGCGTCGTTTAATAATAAATCATTTCCATTCATAAATATCAAAGTTACATCGGTCCCAAGTCATTATATTTAATACAGGTTTTACAAAGTATTTGAATGGAAATAAGTATTTTAGGTGCGGGCCATGAATTCTTGTTGTCTTCCCGAGAATTACCTTCAAGTACCTGAGATAAAACATGTTAAAAGAAAAGGTCAGCGATAATGCCGAGTGAATTCATAGAGTTTAATAAATTACATCAATATAACTTTGGTATAAAATTATTACCAAAAATCGTTTTGTACAAATCTTTGTAATAGGCCTTAAAATAGCCAAAGTCATTTTATACAAATCCTTATCGAAAATCATAATATAGGCATTTGCCGTAAAAATCATTATACGAGCCAATGTCGTAAAAACATCATACAATACGTCTTATGACGTTGTATAAAATCAAATAAAAACCGTTATATGAATATGGTTATGAAAACCAAAACACAAACATAATATCAATAGTATGACCCAGTATTGCTAGTCAGCCAATACATCGTAATTCTGAGCGTCTAGTAGTATTTCGTTAGTCGGATTATTATAAGCCGCATGACATTGTTACCTTACTAAACCAACAACGGGTAGCTAACCCGATACCAATTTTGCCCATCTAAAGTAGCGTGTCGTCACAAAGGTCACGCTATGGAAATCTTCTCATACATAAATTCGCTTACCAATCAATGTGGCACGACGGGGATCAACCGTCAAGGCGCGAACTGGGGTGATCGTCCCCAAATAGTACTATTAAATGCATAAGCGTCTACCAACTCCCGGTAGTTCACAGTTCATGCTAATGGGACTTTTAGTGACATAACCTAACTTTAATAATCCATTTTATTTCATCTATCGGGTCCATTAATCATTTATCGGGTCATACAATCGGGTCATTCAATCATTCGGGTCCAAAATCAATAAACAAACAATCGAGACAAATGGTGTCCTATTTTATAAAAACTAACATGTTATCTCCCTCGCGGGTTTATAAAACATTTCATAAAAACATTTAAAAGAGTGCGAGGCTATGAACTCACGTTGATGTGGGAAGGCAGGTTATCGGCAATTCGGACGTACGGTACGTGCTTCAATCACAGAAACCTAGACAAATAATATTCGTCTTAGACTCATGTCCAATGACTTTATAAAAATAACAATTATGTATACATATGATGATTATTTATATATGATGATCAAGTGGGTTTACATATTCTCGTTTACTCATTCTAGTGTTATATGTCGATAACTTTCATACTAGTTTACTAGTTTTGCCTATTTACGTGTTTTAAGTCCAATAAACTTATTATAAGTTCTTTAACTCTTATTAATCCTTTTCACACTTATATTATCAGTAGTTAAAATTTACAAGTTGGGCCCAAATGGGTTAAGCCCAATAAGTTCTTTTTACAAGTTTTTATCTTATTAAGTCCAATTATTAGTCCAATATGTTTATTTAGCTCGTAAATGTCCATATTTCTTATAGCTCGGGTTTTATCGGTTTTTACTTGTATTAGTTACCTATACATCAGTATATGACTTTTATAAACTTTACATTAGACGGGTTTGGTCGTCTAAGTTTTATTTGGCGAAAAACGTTAATTTTACGGCGATAGCCGAAAAAGTCGTAAAAATCAAGTTTATAGTTATTATTACTTATAAATATTATTTTACCACCATTTATATAATTTACCCATTTAATTAACCTCTTATACATTTATATAAATAAGTTTTATAAGTTAGTGGGTTTATATTTTTACATTTTATACATTATAATGTGAGTGCTTATATAATAATAATAAACATTATTTCCACAAATCTGATTTTTAACTTCATGTTCACCATTTTTACCATATCTAGAGTTCTATAATGACTTAGAAGCTCATTTTTGGATGACATGTTCTTCATAATATGTGCTACATATAACTTAGTTATAGCTACTGCCCATTTTGAGTTTAACTTGCCTTAACAGTCCCTAAAAAACTGCTTATTCAGATTACACCACCTAACTTGTTTTGATCATATCTCACTCATTATTTTGATTCCATTGCATGGCCAACTCTCACATGTGTACAAGACCCATAGCTTACTGTAAATCCATTCTACTTCATCATTTTATCAGTTTACCATATGGTTCTTTACTGTTTTTATACAGCCTATCATTTAAACAAGATTTACCCATTTTTACTTATAGTTTTTCATCTTTTTATCCATGATTATCAACAACAAATCCCCACATAACATTTTTATCATCATATAATCATCATAAACATATACAATAGGAAATAAAATACATGCTTACATAATCAAAATAACAAGAAGATGAGGAGGACAATCTTTATACCACCATGATGATGTAGGTTGATCAAAACATGGATTTTTGATTGAGAAACTTATGATGCACCAAGACCATCTTCATGACCACCATGCTTCATGAACTCCTTGTGGAAAATCAGCCCCAAGACACCATGAATACTCCTCCTTGGATGTTATAAGCACCACCAATCTATAGGGTTTCAAAAGAGCTTCATCTTATGTGTAAATAACATAAGATTCCTTGGTAAATTTTTGATCAAATGGGTGTTTGAAGGTGGTGGTGGGACGGCAAGCTAGAGAGAGGAAGAGAGAAAATGGATTGTTTGCATGGTGAGAAATGAGCTAGTAGTTTGTGTTGGTGGTTTTGTGAAGTGGAAAGCTTCATTGTGAAGCTAGTTAGACAAGTGTTGTTTAACTTGTTAATGGTTTGACACCTAAGGTGTAAGTGGCTTAATATGGCCGGTTTTGATGGGGGTGGGACAAGTGTCCCACTTGTCTCATCTCCATTTATTTACGGGTACTCCTCGATTCTAGTTTCCTCGATTTACGTGCCCTCGGGTCGTTTTACGAAAAACGTTTTTATAAATTATGAATCAACGTCACAAAACGAATCCAATAAAAATTGTCTCATCAAAAACGGAGTTCGAAAACGTAAATACGTAATCCTAAGGTTTCTGGTTTAGTCGTAGAGGACGTTAAAATAAAATCGTAAGTCCTAATCTCTTCTCGTAAATTTGTGAGTTTATGAACCAACACAAATTTAAAACTCCAAAATAATATTCATGGATAAATTTATTTTCTGAAATGTCGGACTGTCACCAAAGACGGTGTATGTAAACGTAAGCACGTAACGTTGAATCCTCCGGTTTAGACGTAGTCGTGCTACTCCAAGACGTAAATCCAAATTTCTTCCCAAAAATAAGTGAGTTCATATTGTATCATTAAAATAATATTTTAAAATAATATTGGAGAATAAAATATTGACCAAAAATTGACGGATTGTCACACTAATCTAGTGCTAACCACCACCTTAGCACTAGAACACACTAATCAACTACCAATCAACAGCTACAACCACCAAAAATCACCATAACTGGACTGAATTCTTCAAAGTCTGCTAGAACTTGGAATTTGATGAACAAAGCAGGTACAACAGCTACAATCTTCAAAACTAGCTCACTATGATCAAGTAGTGATCATAACAAACTAACAGCATCACAAAGTAACAATGAAGCAGGTATGAACAGTAGAGAAGTAATGAGAATTTGGAGGGAAAAATGGAAATGTTTATTTATTGAATTGAGAAGTAGTTACAAGGCTGGTAATCAGTTACAACTAACTATAACAGACTCAAGAGTTTGTCAGACTCTTGAGTTGTTAAGCTAAAACTAAAATGAGTTGAGAGAAAACTAAAAGTGTGTGTGATTTCACACTTTTTCTACAGTACAAGAAATGAGCTAATCTATGGTATTTATAGACTGAAGAAGTGAAGTGGTTGGGGTTGGTGACGTGTTAGATCCAATCAGAAGCTTCCACGTGTAACATTATGCTTAATTGAGTTTTGCAGGTTATGAACAAATTTGGGGATTTCTTTGTTGTTGATCTTGAGTGTAATTGGTTGTGATCATTGGATTCGTCTCTAAAAAACGAGCAAGTTTCATGTTTATACCATCTCCTGAAATTGCTTCTAGCTCAAACTCGATTCTGGGCTGTTGTGTTGAAGAAGATGACACGTGGCAAGATTTCATTGGTTAAGGGCTAGGCACACGGATCATTATCCAAAATGGATAATCTGATTATTGCATGGCGCTCTCTAATTGGCTACTGGCCAATATATGCTTGGCGGTTGAGTGGGTAATAAATGAGGTGAGTTGGCAATCCTGGGAAATTGTTTCTTCACTTCTCATTGGCCAATATTGGTTCACACAGATTAAGCTTGAATAGACTTTCCAAAGTTGGCAGAATTAGCCCTTGTACTTGGCAGAATGTAATTTTGAGCTAGTAACTTCATTCTCTTGGCAATTTAAGTCCTTCCACTTGCAAACTTAATCAAAAAGCTCCTTTGACTTGGTTGACTTGAGAGTTGACCATATTTGAATTTCATCTTGACTTTGTCATATTTACATTTTTGGTCCTTCATCTTTGGCAGATTGTCAAGATAGGTCCTTTGTCTTCAAAGTCTTGTCACTTTTGATCCTTCTTTGTCTTTTTCATCAAATTAAGCTTGATTTTCCTTTGTTTGCTTGAAATTGTATCCTTCTTACCTATTTGAGCACAAACACAAAACATACCACAAAATTCCGCTTTATAGCACAAAGTTTAGGTATTTTTCTTATGTTTTTAGGGTGATTTGTTGATAAATTGATATGAGTTTTTGCTCATATCAAATCCCCTACACTTGAACATTGTCATGTCCTCATGCAATGCTATATATTAAAATACAAATTTACATTCTCCTCATAATTAATCCTCCTTGGCCATTTTGGAATGCATCTACACTACTCTAAACTAAATGATGCATGATTTTGATTTTTAACAATGCAATGAACAAAATACAATTCTATCTTTATTTTTTTTTGGTTTTTCTTGAAATGGTTTTGATAGAAATAACTCATAAAGAATTCAATGACTTTGATTATGGCTTGGGTACCATGGATATTAATCACCCTCAAGTTTCACTTTCCCCATACCAAGCTTAAAAATGGGATCATTGTATTCACAAGTAAAAAGTGCATCAACTTATTCATGACAATTAAATGTGGAACCGGTTATTATTTGAGCAAATTGCTTGTGGGCAAATTGGTCCTTATTTGAAGCGTGAAATATAAGAAATGTAAAATCCAAAATTAAGGAAGCACGGTTTTAATCCTAAGTAATCCTCTCATCCATTACTTGAAAAACCGCTCACAATTAATATAAGTCCGTTTCAAGAGTAATAAGTCATTCGCCTTATGTGTAAAATCCTCATGTCATGCTTTCATAAGTAGCTACACACTCGCTAAGGAAAGAAAAATAAAACTCACGCAATAATTTACATCCGCCATCTTTTTGAGACTTTGGATCTTCAACCCCGCAACCCGTCAAGGTAATATTGGATTGGAGCAATCTATTGAATCCCCGCAACCCGTCAAGGTAATATTGGAACTCAATAGTCACTATAATTAACACCACACTGCCCCTCTTGGGAGTCTTGTATATATATATTTTTTCTTTTTCTTTTTTTTTCTTTTCTTTTTCTTTTTTTTTTCTAGCCACTCATTTTTTTGTAAGCCGCTCTTATTTTTCTTTATTCCTCACTAAGAAATTTGAAAAGAATAAAAGGAAAAACCACCCGCTAAATATTGAGCATGACATAAGTCTAGTACACATAAAACGTTCTAACTTAGAATCTTAAGACGTACTTATATCAACCATGAATGATTAGACAAAAATGCATAAGAGATTACAAACCAATTAAAACCGTTCTTGATTATTTATTACCATATATACATGCGAAGAAAATAGAGATAAAGAAGAGAAGGGTTTAGCCACAAGTAATTATCATGAAGTTTATCTAGCCATTTTATACTTGTTTCAACTCTATCATTTCCCATTCTCCACAAATTTAAAATCTCAAATAATAAGATTGGTGGATGCTTAGCCTAATAGACCAATGAAGGACTACATGGTTAAGGATACTAGCTAGAGAATGCTAAGATAAGCAAACTCGGGTTGAGTCAAAATATCCATGGCGGGCCTAATATGTCAAAGAAGTCTAAATTTGTTAAAACCATGTTTTAATTATATATATTTTTTCTTTTTATATATTTTTGATGAAAGATAAAAGAAAAGATATATACAATGCAAATGTGTTATGCAAATAAAAAAATGATAGATGCAAAAATTATGAATGCATATTTTTGGTGGCCAAAGTAGATCAAAAATTTGAAAAATGTTTGAAAAATTAATTTTCCAAGTTATCATGAAAGACAATGACAAGTTCTAGGTAAGGTCACTTCGATAGAAGACCCCCTACACTTAAGCTAAACATTGTCCTCAATGTTTAAGAGCATGGAAGTATAAAAACTTCCCCTACACTTATGACAATGAATAGACTTTGCTTAACCTAAGTTAAGGAAAGGACAACTATTAGTGAATTCATGTTTAAGCACATGGTGTCAATGAAAGATCACAATAGTAACAAAGTGAACCAGATACAAGGGTCTCCTCCATAAGCTCCAAAGCATGAAATGAGTGAGCAACCCTACAAACAATCATGAAGACAAAAGAAGGTCTCCCCTACACTTATCTCCAACTCTATACCCTTATTGCTAACCTACAACACTCTAAACCTAGTTATACGATGCTTGAGTTAATGAGTCTCTAGCTCGACTCGTCCCTCAATGAATTAATTCATGGGGAAAATGGGGATCTCTTGGACCATTTCAACGGAAATGTCCTCCCCAAAATAATGTTTCACACGGTGACCATTCACTTTAAAATTTGGACCATCGGGTTGTGACAACTCAATAGTTCCATATGGAAACACTTGAGCAATAGTGAATGGACCGGACCATCTCGACATAAGCTTGCCCGCAAAAAGTTTCAACCTTGAGTGAAAGAGGAGAACCGGCTCTCCAACTTTGAACTCACGGTTCTTGATCTTAGCATCATGCAATTTCTTAGTCTTTTCCTTGTAAAGCAAAGAATTTTCATAGGCATTGGCTCTCAATTCATCCATCTCATTAAGTTGATCTTTCCTATGTGAACCGGCTTGGTTTAAATCAAATTTATCCCACTTGAGAGCACTAGATGCCTTGTGTTCTAACTCGAATGGGAGGTGGCACGCTTTACCATAGACAAGCCTATAAGGAGTACAACCAATTGGTGTCTTAAAAGCCGTCCTAAAAGCCCACAAAGCATCATCAAGCTTATCCGACCAAGAAGCTCGATGCTCTCCCACCGTTCTCTCTAAAATTCTCTTTAAACCACGATTTGTGACCTCGGTTTGACCATTGGTTTGAGGGTGATACGGTAGAAAGTCTATGATTAACTCCATATTTCTTCATAACTCTCGTGAATTGATCATTACAAAAGTGCGTACCACGATCACTTATGATGGCCCGAGGTACACCAAATCTAGCAAACAATTGCTTTAAGAACTTCACAACAACTCTAGCATCATTGGTAGGTAAGGCTTTAGCCTCCACCCATTTGGACACATAATCCACCGCCACAAGTATATACTTGTTTCCCTTAGAGGGTGGAAAAGGTCCCATGAAATCAATGCCCCATACATCAAATATCTCACACTCTTGAATAAAATTTTGTGGCATCTCATCACGTTGCGTAATTTTTCCTTGTCTTTGACACACATCACAAAATTTCACCATCTCATGGGCATCTTTGTAAATGGAAGGCCAATAGTAACCCGAATCAAAGACTTTCTTGGTGGTATAGTTAGGCCCAAAATGTCCACCCGTAGGTCCTTTATGACACGCTTCTAAGATCTTAAATGCCTCGGGCCCATCTACACACCGTCTAATGATTTGGTCTGCACATTGCCTAAAAAGATAAGGATCATCCCAAAAGTAGTACTTAACTTCCTTAAGAAATTTCTTCTTTTGTTGATAAGTAAGACCCTCAATAAGCACATTTCCCATAAGATAGTTTGCGATATCCGCAAACCAAGGAGTGGCATCCTCTTGGGAAGAGATAGACATGAACTCCTCTAAGGGAAAGGATTCATTGATTTCTTGATGTGGAAAATCTCCTTGAAAAGGATGCTCAAGTCTACTCAAGTGATCCGCCGCTAAATTCTCGGCCCCTTTCTTATCACAAATTCTATCTTAAACTCTTGAAGCAACAAAACCCATCTCAAAAGCCTAGGCTTAGCATCTTGTTTTGTCATGAGATACTTGAGAGCGGAATGATCCGTATACACTATGGTTTTGGATAGCACAAGGTATGGTCTAAATTTTTCAAAAGCATAGACTATAGCAAGCAACTCTTTTTCCGTGGTAGTGTAATGAAGTTGTGCACCGGTCATGGTTTTACTCGCATAGTGTATAGGTTGAAAATGCTTATTAACTCTTTGTCCTAAGACGGCCCCCACCGCATAATCACTAGCGTCACACATAAGCTCAAAAGGTAATTCCCAATTTGGAGAAACCAAAACGGGAGCCTTTATCAATTGCTCCTTAAGAGTCTCAAAAGAGTCCAAACAATCTTGGTTAAAAATGAAAGGAGCCTCTTTTTCCAAGAGGTGAGTCATCGGTCTAGCTATCTTAGAAAAATCTTGTATAAAGCGCCTATAAAACCCGCATGACCTAAGAAACTCCTCACACCTTTAACCGAGGTGCGTGGGGGAAGCTTAGCAATCACATCAATTTTAGCTCGATCCACTTCTAATCCCTTGTTGGATATTTTGTGTCCTAAAACAATTCCCTCTTTCACCATAAAGTGACATTTCTCCCAATTAAGCACTAAACGTGTTTCCTCACAACGCTTAAGCATTCTCTCTAGATTGGTGAGACATGAGGTAAATGAATTTCCAAAGACGGAAAAATCATCCATAAAAACCTCCATAGTTTGTTCTATCATGTCATGGAAAATCGCCATCATGCACCTTTGAAACGTCCCTGGTGCATTACATAAGCCAAAAGGCATCCTCTTGTAAGCAAATGTACCGTAGGGACAAGTGAATGTGGTCTTTTCTTGATCCTTAGGGTCAATGGGTATTTGGAAATAACCCGAAAAACCATCAAGAAAGCAATTAGTACTCATTTCCCGCTAAGCGTTCAAGCATTTGATCCATAAAAGGTAATGGAAAATGGTCTTTCCTAGTAGCCTCATTGAGTTTCCTATAGTCAATACAAACTCTCCAACCGGTAACAAGTCTTGTAGGAATAAGCTCATTGTTCTCATTAGGCACTACGGTGATTCCACCCTTCTTTGGAACACAATGTACCGGGCTAACCCATGGAGAGTCGGAAATGGGGTAAATCATACCCGCATCAAGGAGTTTAATGACCTCCTTCTTAATGACCTCATGGATTTTTGGGTTAACTCTTTGTTGACTTTGAAGGGCGGGTTTGTAATCATCCTCCATAAGGATTTTGTGTGTACAAAAATGTGGATCAATTCCCCTTATGTCAGATATTTTCCAAGCTAAGGCTTTCTTGTGTTTCTTAAGGACTTCGATAAGTTGCTCCTTCTCATCCTCTTTCAACTCTTTAGCAATGATCACGGGTAATTGGTCTTTGCCTTCTAAGAAAGCATACTCTAGGTGAGATGGAAGGTCCTTAAGTTCAATTGGAGGTGGACTCTCTATGGAAGGTTTTACTATGGAAGGATCCTCATTGGTAACTTCTTGTGGAGTAGGAGAAGGAATAGGGTCCTCATTGAGCAACTTTTGGATAGTAAGAATATCTTCTTCCCAATTAATAGGAGAATCATCATCACCAAGAAAGTTTGACTCAAATTCCTCCAAGAGGAAATCACTATCTCCAAAAGGTATTAAAGAGGGAGAAATTGAGGCCACGGTTTCAACATGGGGCATTTCATCACTAGTACTCTTGCAAGCATCATGAAAGTGTTCATCACCCACCTCATCTAACACATCAACTATGTTAATAGTCTCACACGGTCTAGACTCCTTAACCTCTTTCCTATCACAAACTTTCCCTAACTTAAACACCAGTTTCTCATCCTCTACTCTCATAATTAGTTCTCCTTCCGCCACATCTATCAAAGTATGACCCGTTCTCAAAAACGGTCTACCAACAATCAAAGGAACTCTAGGATCCATGTCATAATCAACCACTACAAAGTCGGCCGGAAATGTAAACTTATCAACACCTACAAACACATCCACCGCTATACCTACGGGGTAAGCTATGGGTCGGTTGGCTAATTCAAGGGTCATCCTAGTGGGAGTGAGCTCGGGAAGAGAGAGTTTTTTCCAAACCGATAAAGGCATGAGGTTAATGCTTGCCCCTAGATCCGCCAAAGCCATGCAATTTTCTACACCGAGAAAATTACAAGGTATCAAGAAGCGCCCCGGATCTCCAAGTTTTGTTGGTAAGGTTTTAAGTAGCACGGCGGAACAATTCTCATTAAGGGATGTGTTGGGCAAATCAACCAATTTTTCTTTGTTTGAGAGTAAATCCTTGAACATCTTAGCAAACTTTGGCATATAAGCAAGAGCTTCCGCAAAGGATATGTTGATGTTGAGTTGTTTGAACATCCTTAAGAAATATGAGACTTGGATGTCATCCTTTTTCTTTAACTTGTCCTTTTTCAACCTTGAAGGATATGGAAGAGTTGGTTTTGGTGTAGGTGGAATAGGTGTTGTAGTAGATGATTTATCTTTGTTAGCTTCTTCATTGGGAAGTGTGGAAGGTAGAGGAGAAGTAGGAATAGGTTGAGAAGGTGTGTTTGATTGAATGGAATCATTTTGAGGTGGTGAAGTAGAGGTAGAAGGCTTGTCACAAGTAGGAACAAAAGTGGGTGGAACAATAGGAGGCTTAGGAGGTGAAGGATCCTTTGTTGTCTTTCCACTTCTTGTTGTAATAGCATTGACATTTTCCCTTGGATTTGTTTGTGTGTTAGAAGGTAAAGCCCCTTGTGGTCTTTGATTATAAAGCATCATAAACTTCTTATTTGTGTCTTCATGCATTTCTCTCATTCTTCTCTCCTGAGCTTCATTCATTTCTCTTAATCTCTTCTCATTAAGTTGGAACCTCCTTTCATTCTCTTGATTCATTTTGTGAAAAAGCTCAATTGTGTTATAATCTTGTGGCACATTTCCTTGAAAACCTTGGGGTTGGAAAGGTGGAGGTTGATTGTAAAACCCTTGGTTGTTGCCTTGAAAGGTATTTCCTAGATTGTTAAAGGTATTTGGTGGTCTATAGTTATTCCCTTTGTAAGGTGGTCTTTGCCCTTGATTCCTTTGTAAAACTTGAGGAGGATTTTGTTGAATTTGGGTGGGTGGTTGGGGTGGGTATCCCGGTGGAGTAAGGTAATTTTGGGACTTGAAAGAAAGATTATTTGGATTGATATTTGGCTTGAAGTGTTCACGATGTTCCTCTTGGTAAGCATAACATTCCCCTTGATAACCTTGCACCTTATCACATTGTTCATAGGAATGGGGACCTCCACAAGTTACACAAGAAAGAGTAATGGCATGCACATCATTTGAAGAATTGTTCAATGAAAGGCTCTTAATGGCTTGAATCATCTCTTGTTGTGCCTTAAAGCTCCTCTCATTATCTCTATCCATCTTTTGAATTATCTCTTGTTGATACTTGAGGAATTGGTTATCACAAGGTGTTTGAGAATCGTTTTGAATAACATGAACCCTTTCTTCAAATTGAGAATTTGTTTGAACCATTGCTTTGGTCTCAATGATGTCCAAAGCCTCTTGAATGGATTTACGAAGAATATTCCCTCCCGCGGAAGCATTGAGTGAATCTTGGTGATGAGGTTTAAGGCCATCATGGAAAGTATTGATTTGGTGAACTTCATCCAATCCATGGTTAGGGCATCGCCTCAATAACTCTCTAAACTCCTCCCAAGCATCACTAAAGGATTGACTAGGTTTTTGTTGAAAGCCTATAATTAAGTTCCTCAAAGCCGTGGTCTTAGAGGGGGGAAAGAACTTGTTCAAAAACTTAGTGGTGAAACCATCCCATGTGGTGATACTATCGGGTGGTTGGGTGTCTAACCAATGCTTAGCGGGTCCCTCTAGTGAAAATGGCACCAATATCAACTTAATAGCATCATGTGGAACTCCATTGTACTTAAGGGTATTGCAAAGAGCAAGGAATCTCTTAAGGTGATCATGAGGATTATCATTCTTCTGACCATAGAAAGGTGTGTTTGAAACCAAGGTAATCATAGCCGTTTTTAGCTCAAATGAATTTGCGGGAATGTCGGGAATCTTGATAGCATCGGCATATCCGTGAACATTGGATTGCAAACGTTCCATCAAAGAACGATTATCAACAGCCATGGCTTCTTGTTGTGGATGAATCAAAGCACGATTCTCGTGATCAGTTTGATGGACGGTGGTGGTCTTACTCTTTCTCTTTTTCTTCCTTTTCGGAGGAAGAGGTTGTACACCAATCGATATTTGTGCACGCCCGCGAGTGAGCATGCAACTCAATACGAGGAATGAGAGAGAAGCTCTCGTGTGACTTTGAAGAGAAAAGGATTATCCTCTTCGAGTTTCAATATGAAATATCCACAAGAAAATAATAATATACGTATGTACTACTTGGGTGCAAGACCCCTAATGAAGCCTTCCTTCTTAGAATACTCACAAGTGAACGGGGGTTAGGTGGCGCGAAGCACTTAAGTACCTATTGACCCTTAGATGGCATTTTATAGCACATCACCTTTCTATTCACTTAAATGTTCGTATTCTTCGAATTGTTGCTTATTGGAAGTATTTATCTATTCTTGCTTTATTTTGTTTGATCGATACACGTGTTAAGGACCGGAACGCCCCTCAACACGGTGTATTGCCTTGGCAATACTTATGGAGAATATGTAAATTGGTTGTTCTTATACGTATACGTATTTACTTATAATAATATATGGAAAATATTTTTATATTTATGAGTTTTTAAGAGAAAATACTATATGTACATAAAAACCGAGAGAATCCAATAATATATATTTTTGGGTGCAATCTCTTAGGAAAAAGATTGCTTTTTGGATTTTTTAATTTGTTTGGTCAATTCTTTAGGAAAATAATTGTTTTGTTAATTTTTTAGTTTTAATATATTTTTATATTTTTGATTTTTGATTTGTTTTTTATTTATGATACGTAAAAATAACGTTCACTAGGTGAACGGATCCCAAAAGCCAATGAAAACCGTCAATCGATAGTCTCTCGTAAAGTCAAAGAACCGGCAGCGGCGCCATTTAATATGTGTATAGTTGAAGTTCGTTTTTCTCAGTTCTTAACAAATTGAAAGTCCTAACAAGATCGGGTTTTTAATTGTTTTTGGTTGGTAAAGTTTTTTGGATATTCTATTGCTAACTCAAGCAAGCCTTGCTAAAATGAAAAATATCGTCTACTTATATGTAAAACAACGTGCACATACCAAGTTTATATTCAAATAAAATGCCAAATGTAAATTCTACAAACTATAGGACTGGAAATGTAAATTTTATGAAAGATAAATGCTAAAAATGTAAAGCTAAAAAGTATAAGGACTAAATGTGTAAAAACAGTAAACTATATGGACTTAAAATGAAAATTATTCAAACATGTAACTAATTTCTAACTAAATTTGAAACTGCCTAACTGAATGTGAACAAATCTGAAAATATAGGGACTGATTATTTGAAAACCCTAAAAAGTAGAAAGATTAGCTAGGATTAAAAACTGATTAATACTTCAAGGACTAAAATGCAAATTTTCACAACTTTTTAACAAAAACGGGTTCAAAGATAAAATAAGCTCGTTTGAGCTTATTTCTCAACCAAATTTGATCAAACCAATTGCAAACGGCTTAAAATAAAAAATTAGCTAGACCTATCCAAGGAATTTAGCTAAAAGTGGCTAGAAAGCTGATAAGCTAAATCCAATAAGCTCAAAATAAGCTACCAGTTAAGCCAGACTTGCACAACTAGATTTTAATGAAAATTCTTGTTAATAAGCTCAAAAGAAAGACGAGAAATCAAGTCTCAATGAAAATGATCAAGTAATAAGCCCTGAATATGAAAATAAGCTAAAATTGTGATTATGTTGACTTTCGTTGACCAGAAATTTCAAAAAGCTCAAAATCTCAAAATTTATCCAGGAACACTAATGGAATGAAATTGTGAAAGAAAATTAGCTAGTTATTGAAGTAGAAATGGAGATATGAAAAATCAGTTTGCCCAAGTTAAAGAAACTTGCATTTGCTCTTGATCTTATACTTTGGCTTATTACTTGCTCAAAATAGGATACTGTACAGTTTCCTTATACACATTCAAACTTCATATATTGACTGAAAAATTAGGACTGGTTTGGAATGATTTCATCAAGTAACAAAGAAATGCCAGTCAAATCAAAATCAACACTTTCTGAAAGTTTACTTGAATAAAACTGACCCAAACTTTTTTTATGACCAATTGCCTTTTTGACCAAATACTTGACTAGAAAATGACTAAGAGCTATTTAATATGACTTAAGGACTTGAAATGAACCAAGACTTTCCAAATTCTAACACTTGAAAACTATTTATAAGCTAATGCCAAACACCACTTTTCTGATATTTTTGAAACTTTTATGAAGAATTTTTGAGAAAAAGGTTAGACTGAATGATAAGTTATATCACACTAAGTTTTATAGCTAAAATGAAGTGAATGAGAACTAGTAACAAGCAGTTAAAACAACTAGAACTCAAAATGACAATTAAGGCTAAATGACTGAAAAGAAACTGAAAAACAGGACAAGTACTAGGCTATAAGCAAGTATAAGCTACTAATAAGCTACAAAAACAATGAGATCAGATCAATAGCAGGCTAAAACATATTTTATCATGCAATCAAGCAAAATTAACTAGGAATGAAGCAGTCATTCAACAATTTAGTGGAACTGAAAATCAGAAAGTGTATACTTTTTGCTTAAGCCTCCTTTGGGGAGTAGAGGAGCGATGAGCTCTCTAATCTAGTGCTAACCACCACCTTAGCACTAGAAAACACTAATCAACTACCAATCAACAGCTACAACCACCAAAAATCACCATAACTGGACTGAATTCTTCAAAATCTGCTAGAACTTGGAATTTGATGAACAAAGCAGGTACAACAGCTACAATCTTCAATACTAGCTCACTATGATCAAGTAGTGATCATAACAAACTAACAGCATCACAAAGTAACAATGAAGCAGGTATGAACAGTAGAGAAGTAATGAGAATTTGGAGGGAAATATGGAAATGTTTATTGATTGAATTGACAAGTAGTTACAAGGCTGGTAATCAGTTACAACTAACTATAACAGACTCAAGAGTTTGTCAGACTCTTGAATTGTTAAGCTAAAACTAAAATGAGTTGAGAGAAAACTAAAAGTGTGTGTGATTTCACACTTTTTATACAATACAAGAAATGAGCTAATCTATGGTATTTATAGACTGAAGAAGTGAAGTGGTTGGGGTTGTTGACGTGTTAGATCCAATCAGAAGCTTCCACGTGTAACATTCTGCTTAATTGAGTTTTGCAGGTTATGAACAAATTTGGGGATTTCTTTGTTGTTGATATTGAGTGTAACTGGTTGTGATCATTGGATTCGTCTCTAAAAAACGAGCAAGTTTCATGTTTATACCATCTCCTGAAATTGCTTCTAGCTCAAACTCGATTCTGGGCTGTTGTGTTAAAGAAGATGACATGTGGCAAGATTTCATTGGTTAAGGGCTAGGCACACGGATCATTATCCAAAATGGATAATCTGATTATTGCATGGCGCTCTCTAATTGGCTGAGAGAGAATTAGTGCGCTTGCACTGTTTAGATACTGGCCAATAAATGCTTGGCGGCTGAGTGGGTAATAAATGAGGTGAGTTGGCAATCCTGGGCACTTGTTTCTTCACTTCTCATTGGCCAATATTGGTTCACACGGATTAAGCTTGAATAGACTTTCCAAAGTTGGCAGAATTAGCCCTTGTACTTGGCAGAATGTAATTTTGAGCTAGTAACTTCATTCTCTTGGCAATTTAAGTCCTTCCACTTGCAAACTTAATCAAAAAGCTCCTTTGACTTGGTTTACTTGAGAGTTGACCAGATTTGACTTTGATCTTGACTTTGTCATATTTACATTTTTGGTCCTTCATCTTTAGCAGATTGTCAAGATAGGTCCTTTGTCTTCAAAGTCTTGTCACTTTTGATCCTTCTTTGTCTTTTTCATCAAATTAAGCTTGATTTTCCTTTGTTTGCTTGAAATTGTATCCTTCTTACCTATTTGAGCACAAACACCAAACATACCACATAATTCCGCTTTATAGCACAAAGTTTAGGTATTTTTCTTGTGTTTTTAGGGTGATTTGTTGATAAACTGATATGAGTTTTTGCTCATATCAATATTCAATGTTTCATTTAATGTGTCTCGGTCGTCACGTGCGGCTGGGATACCATAGGAGTGAATTCCTAACAAGGTTTCCACGTGCGACCGAATTATGGTTTTCAAATTCAACATTTCAAGAGGTTCTTTCTTGGTACGTCCGAGGAGCATCTTGTTAGTCTAGATATTCCGCCTACGGCTGTAACAACTAGACTGGGAGGACATGATGACGTATAGTCCCCAACCGGGTCATGAACCCGGCCCACGGGTACTACCCGCATCCGGCCCACCACGAATGGGTTGGATTAATCAGTTAAGCTTATGGGCTTAACTGAATAGTGGTCGCATAAAGTGTGTGCGACCCACAGCCTGGTACAGCCGGGCAGGGTTAGACAGAATCACAATCTTATTAGGATTGGGATTTACCTTCAAGTATAGGATATACACTAACCATAATTATAAGATAACAATCAAGCTAATTATGGTGGTTATCTCATGCTTGGGGCCAAAGTAAACAGTGAGCCCATTAGGGTTTCACTGCCTATATAAGAAACCCCCAAGGGTTCCACAAAGGTATTACATTCTCCATACTCTCATCTCACATCCGATTCTTAACCCTAACCGATTACTTACTCTCACGCCGGAGTCTAATCGTGGGATATGCTCCCACAGTAAGTCTAACGCGTGTTGCTTTAGTGTGCAGGATCTCAGCAAGTTATTCACTTGGTGCAAGAGCCGGAGCCCAGCCTACCCGAATTAAGCCTAATTTGAGTCAAGCAAGGATCATCCAAATTTTGTATCAACAACTATAGCATTCCATCTTAACAAATTGGGTGTTACAATTATGGTATCAGAGCCAAGGTTTCGACCTGTAGCTATGTAAAACATGACCTATGACTTATGGGTAGTCAGCAGCGTCTTCCTAAAACTGACAGTTGGTTTTCATGCATTCATTCATTTTCAATTTTATTTCAAGCATTCATATCATTGTCGCAGATTTATGACTAAGTAATGGTCGGTACATGACTGGCCCTATTTAGTCGCATGTGCTTTTATCGAAACTTTTAACTTTGGGACCGACCCATAGGCGTCCCCTCGCTATGTCTTTTGTTTTGGGTGAACTGACCATAGGCGTTTACCCTCGCGCATATAAAAGTTTTTATAAACTACATCATGCATTTTAAATTGTTTCATGCTTTATGAAATGCTTCATTGATTTATATATTGTTCATGCATTTTCATGTTTATCTCATTTCAGACTTATCATTTATGTTGCATTTTGTTTTTAAACTATCAGATGGTGAACACACGCAATGCTCAAGAGTTGGCTGCAGCTGTCAATGCAGCTCTACAAGTCATCCTTCCCAAACTTCGCAATGAAATCAGGGACAAAGTTCATGCTGAAATTCAAGCTTAGGGCGTTCAGTATGGCCCTCATCCCAAAAACTACTACAACAATAACAACAATCCACCACCACCACCACCACCACTTGTTACTCTTATGACTTGGTTAGAGCGATTCAACAAACAGCGACCCCGTTCGTTTGAACAGACTGACAGCCCCAATGAGGCTGAGGCTTGGATTTCTCACATCGAGAAGATATTCGATGCGATGGGTTGTGAGGACATTTTCAAGGCATGATTAGCTTGCTATAAGTTTGAAGGTGATGTGCTGCAGTGGTGGAAGTCTGTCAAGTAGTCCAATGGTGGTGATAATTCGGTTGCACTTCTGACATGGGACTAGTTTAAGAAGCTCTTCTTTAACCAGTACTTTCCACATGCTGAACATGAGAAGCTTAAGCGAGATTATCGTAATATCCGACAGGTTGCTGGGGAGAATAGCAACGAATTCATGCAGAGGTTTTTCCGTTTGCCTGGTTTCTTAGGAGCAACAGCTGGTAATGCTGAGGAGCAAGCTGAGAAGTTTCGCTGGGCTCTTCTCACTTCGGTCGCCAACAGTTTGGTTTGTGCTACGTTCACTGTTGTAGCACAGGTGGCCGATGCTGCCCGTAAGCTTGAGATGCTTCAGGAACAAGAGGAGTTTGGTGATCATAGAGAAGTGAAGAGGTATCTTCAGTAACCAATTGTAAACCATTCATTTCCATCAGTATTTTCATTTTCATATCATCCTCTATTCAACTTTATATTCCAGGCAGAAGACTGACGACCGTAAGCCTGCAGCCATTCAGCAGCAAGCATCTAAGGGAAACAGTCAGACGAACGACCGTTCTGGTTCTGAGAGGCGTGGCGGTAATGATAATTACTGTAACAACGCTAATAACTCGAACAACAGCAGGTCCCTACATTAACCTTCTTTCATGTTAAACTATCTTATGATATGGTATGCTAACACTCCAACGATTTTAATTCAGGAACAACAACAACGGTAGGGATCAGGACTGTAGGGGTTCACAGCCTAACCGTTCAACCTCATCTGGTAATTTTCGAACCTTCTATTAAATCATGTTTATGTTCCACGATCATGTCTCATGAATGTAATCCTGAAACAGGCTCTTAGATAACTAGGACGCGTGTTGGAGGATTCACGCATCCTATCTGTCCTACTTGTTTGCGCAAACATTCTGGTGTTTGTCGCCGAGGTACTGGCGGTTTTTTATAGTGTGGCCAACAAGGCCATCAACAGAAGGTCTGTCGCCAGGGTGAGATAGAAGGCACCTCTGGACATGCCGACACTAAGCCACCTCCTACTTCTGGTGGCGTGTTCACTACCACTAGAGATCAGGCGAATAAGACTTCAGGTACCATCACCAGAAATCTCTTTATGAATGGTTTGGCAGCATGTGTTCTATTTGATACTGGAGCGACTCATTTAGTCATATCCACTACTTTTGCTATACGTATTAGGATTTCCCCTATGCCATTAGATAATGCCTTATGCATTTCCACGCCACTCAGGGACTCTGTATGAATCACTCAGGTGTACAGAGATCTTCCTCTAGAACTTGATGATAAGATCCACAGAGTTGACGCACTTCCTGTGGACATGTGCGATTTTGACTTGATTTTGGGCATGGATTGGTTATCCAAACACTAGGCTACGATTCACTGCCACACTTATCGGGTTATCTTCGGTGATGTTAAATCTCCAGAGTACATACAATATGGTTTTTTGTCAGGGAGGTCAGTACAAATTATTTCATCCATGGAGGCGCGTGCATTGTTATCACACGGCTGTCAGGGCTTCATAGCCAATATTCATGACGTTACTGCCGAGTGTCCATCGATCCAAGATCAGCCTGTTGTATCAAAATCTCCTGACGTTTTTCCTGATGAACTTCCGGACATACCACCTGTTCGTGAAGTCGAGTTTGAAATTGAGCTCATTCTAGGTGTAGAGCCAATTTCCAAAGCTCCTTATCGCATGGCTCCTATAGAGCTTAAAGAACTAAAAGATCAGCTGCAGGAACTTCTGGAATGAGGTTTCATCTGTCCCGGTGCATCGCCATGGGGTGCACTGGTACTGTTCGTGAAGAAGAAAGACGACAACATGCGTTTGTGTATAGACTATCGTGAGATGAACAAGATCACGATCAAGAATCGTTATCCTTTGCCGCGAATTGACGACCTTTTTTGATCAAATTCAGGGCGCCAAGTATTTCTCCAAAATCGATCTGAGGTCCGGCTACCATCAGTTACTGGTCGAGGAGCAGGATATCTCTAAGACTGCTTTCCGTACATGATGTAGAGTTTTTGCTACCCTTTAGGAAAAGGATGACAAAATAGGGTAAGTGAGCACGACGATTTAGGAAAACCGTGTGTGAATGACCCTAAAAGTGAGTTCGTTCTCGAGGAGGCTAGTGCGTTGTGTAATGAATTGATTTTGATTTGTGATTATATGATTGAGAAAGAAAGAAAGAAATGAGATTAGAAAAGGAAGACGGATTAAACTAAGACGAAAAAGGTGATCACGTAAAACCGTAAATAGTGCAAAAATTAAAATTTTAACCTAAAAATTCCTAAAAATTACTAAAAATCCATAATAATATTCTAAGAGTTTACAAAAAATCCAAACTTGCTAAAACCTTTTAATTTATTAGATAATGACTTTTTAATGCTAATTAAAGCCCTAAAAATCACAATTAATTATTAAAAATCCTTAAACAAGATCTTAAAGTTTGTAAACCTCAAAAATATCCTAAATAAGCTAAAAAGTATTTTTTTAAAATTTTAAAACCAAATAAAACTATTTTTAAACACTTACAAACTATTAAAATCAAGTAAAACTTAAATTAATTCTAGAAAATAATTGAAAAGTCCTAAAAATATTTGGAAAGTTACAAAACTCCTAATTAAGTGACTACAATCCAGAAAAAATGTAAAAACTTAAAAAATCAAACTTTCAATTTTTAATAATAAAATAATATTAAAATATTCAAAAAAATTCAAAGTTTATAAAAAAATTCTAAAAAATTACCAAAAATCTAAAATAATGTAACTAAGACAGAAATGCAATTAAAAGTTTCTAAAACCTATTTAATAATTTTATATTAAATTTTAAATTTGGTTAAATACCCTAAAATCCTATAAAATCAAAAATAAGACTTTTTGAAAACTTAAAGTGATGTAAACCTCAAATTACTTTAATAAAACCTAAAAACGTTTTTTATAAAATTTTAAAACTACTTTTGCTATTTTTAAACTAATTAAATAAAAACGGGTAATTAAAAAATGATTAAAAATAAATAAAGGAAGAGAAAAATCAAAACTTAGCACAGAAAAATCCTAAATGAGGTAACAAACCTAGGAAAAATACAAACTAGCCAAAAAGCTTAGCCAATAAGCCTGTGGTGGCTTATTTAGCTACGGCTTAATTTAGAAAAGCCAAATCAAAAACCCCTTAAGTAAATAATGTTGCAAAGTGTTACCAGTCAAAGACCCTAGGGCATTTGGTAAACGCGTTTGTGTGTGGGAGGAGTGGCGCAGGTTCGAGTCCTGGCCACGTCCTTTTTGTAAAACTTTTTTTTTCTTTTTTTAAACTTTAAAAACACAAAAAACAGTAACCTACCTACTCTAAATCAAGCTCTTAACGAAAATCAAACAAGAATCAAGCTTTTAAAGATCAAAAACGTGCCCAGATTGTTTTGTTGAACACAAAGAAGAAAGGTTATTCTTCACTTGTGAAGACAGAATCAAGAGGACTTGATTTTGGAATTCGGTGATGTTTTTTATGGACAAAAGGGCACCCCTATACTCAGTTGAGTATAGGGAGTCAAGACAAACACAAAACAGTCAAGATCAAACACAAAAATCAAGCACAAACATCACAAAAAGTTTCTGATGAATGCTATATGTAGGTCTGATGAACAGATGACCAATTTACATGCACAAAAATGAGATTCAATGGCTTAAAACTTGCATACAATCCAACTAAATCACATATAAGCAATTCACAACCCTGCTTAAACCTAGTGTCTAACAAACAACAAGATTTGTTGTCACAAAAATCACCAAATAGGCAGACAAGGTACTTTGCTGTTTTTGACCACTTATCCAAATTTTTTAGCATGCAAACTTGTTCTAAACCTGTCCAAACTGAAAACCAAACACACTTATCATATACTGACCACCTAAGAAGTGTTTTAAACAGGTTTATCAGCAAAATTAAAGTCTTTTACCCCAATATAAAGCCTAATCCAAACACCTCTTTATGACTGAAACTGAACTTTTAACAAAGAAAATGGTTTCAAATGACACCCAAACTGATTCAAAACTAATCTAGCATGCATATTATACCAAATAAACTCAAAACAAACCACTTAAACACACATAAACAATTTTCATGCATAAATCACATAAAACTAAAAGTTTATAAAACTGGAAAAGGGACAAGGTGGTTACCTTGTGGGACCCACATCCAGGCCCCACAATGGCTGCTTTGCCATCTCCATACAGACTGGGGTCTGTGCAGACTTTCTTTGCTGTTTGAAAGGAAGATGATGATGATAATTGCCCTAGTTTTGAACCTGCCAAAAACAGAAAACCAAGAACAAGGGTGACTGGTACAAGAGCTTAGGCTATAGGATTAACTTATTGACAAGTTAACCTATAGCTTAAAGCTTTTTAAAAAGAAAGCAGAAATATTAAAAACTGACTTTTCCTTCACTGAAAAGTTTGAAAATTCAGGAAAACTGAAACCTTTTGAAACAAGTAAATCAACAATAAAACTTAACCAAACTTTAAACAATATAAGTAAACTGGTTCTTTGCTTCTCATCAACAAACCTTAAACCATTTTTTCATTCATAAAAAAAACTGGATTTACAAAGTTGTGATCAAAAGAGAAAAAACAAGGAACAAGGGGCATGCACAACCCGCATCGTCCTTATATAGGCCAAGATAGAACTATCTAGATACTCTGAATAAAATAATACAAGCTAAAACCCTAATGGTTTAAAAATCCAAAAATGCCCTTGAGTTTGACTGAAAATTGGATCAAGATGGATACATGTGAAGTTGCCAGCTGTTGTTTGTGATCCTGAACGTTGAAATGAGCTTGGGGACCAAGGACTTCCATCTAACCACACATCTTGTCTGGTATTGGGTTTGGGGGAAAGTGACGGGTGCAGGGGACCCCTGGGGTGGTCACATGGGTTGGTTGGGGTCATGGGTTTTGTGTGGGATGGGATGACAAAACCCTTAATCAGTGATCTGGAGAGTTTTAACCAAAAACCCTTTGTTTTAATCAATGTTCATCCTGGGGATTTTAGGGTTTATGGGTGGATTAGTTATTGGTTTAATCTGAAATGGGGATTAAAGTATTTAAAATGTGTGTTTGCCACCAAAATTTAAACCATATTAAGTTAAATAAATAAATGAGTGGGTGGATTCGTGACAGGGAAGGAGGGGAGTGTCTGATTGGTGGGTTGGTGTGACGTGTAGAGGTGATTGGCTGGGGTGAGTTGTATGGTCTTGGCAATATAAGCCCCTTGGTTTTCTTAATGTTTTCATATTGTAAACAATCAGCAAAAACTTCCATTCCTTTGTTAAATACTTTGGCAGATTGTCAATTTTGGCACAAATACTTTTCACACTTTTAACAAGGACTTCAAATGTAATTTCTTCAATCTTCAAGGACTGACTTTGTACATTCTTGATAATTCAAGGTTTTGACTTGTTTGTTGACTTCTTGGAGGACCAATATTGACAATTTAGTTTTGTTGAGGGACTAAATTTGCCAATTCTTCAAAGTTAAGGGTCCTTTTGTAATTTTGACAAACTTTAGGGACCAATCTTGTAATTATGAAGATACAAGGGTATAAAGTGTCAATTCTTCCATATTGGAGGACCAATCTTCATAATTCTTCAAATCTTCAAGGGTTTTCTTTGGAAAATTCTTCATTAGGGCTTGGTTCATCGTGCGGCTTCGTTTCCCGTGTTCGTTTTTGACTGATTCTTGTGATCTCTTGTCATTTTCTCAATATCCGTACCTAAAATACACAAGCAACAAACACAAGCATATATTTAGGTATTTTGATGATATTTAATGCATTTTAAGCCCTATTTGGACGATGAGACTATGTATAAAAGCAGTCTCATCAGTACACGTTATGGGCACTACGAGTTCGTAGTCATGTCATTCGGACTCACTAATGCTTCAGCTGTCTTCATGGATTTGATGAACCCTGTCTTCCATGAGTTTCTAGACAAGTTCGTTATCGTGTTCATTGATGACATTCTGATTTTCTCCAAATCCAAGGAGGAACATGAGGAACACCTTCGTATAGTCTTGTAGATTCTTCGTCAGAAGCAGCTGTATGCCAAGTTCTCCAAGTTTGAATTCTGGTTAAGCATAGTGGCATTTCTGGGCCATATTGTATATGTAGAAGGGATCACCATGGATCCTGCAAAGGTCGAAGCTATCACCAAATGGCCGAGACCTACATCTGCAACTGAGGTCAGAAGTTTTCTGGGTTTAGCTGGCTACTACCGCAGGTTTGTAGATAACTTTTCACGGTTAGCCTTGCCTTTGACTAAGCTGATGAGGAAAGGAGAGAAATTCGTCTAGACGGAAGAACAAGAGAAGAGATTTGAAGATCTTAAGTAGAAGTTAGTTAATGCACCTATTCTTACTCTCCCATCTGGCTCAAGTGGATTTCAGATATATAGTGACGCTCCAGGAAAGGGTTTAGGCTGCGTTCTCATGTAACATAGGAAGGTTATTGCATACGCATCATGACAGCTGAAACCTTATTAAGAAAACTATCCTACTCATGATTTGGAGCTTGTAGCAGTTGTTTTCGTGTTGAAGATCTGGATACATTATTTTTAGGGTGAATCATGTGACATATTTACCGACCACAAGAGTCTCAAGTACATCTTCACCTAGAAGGAACTGAACATGATACAGAGGAGATGGTTAGATCTATTGAAGGACTACGACACCAACATTCAGTACCATCCTGGTAAGGCGAATGCGGTGGCAGATGCTCTAAGCAGAAGGTCGGGTATGATTGTTGGCATCTGGATTGCAAAGGCGATCATCCGTGACCTAGAGATGACTGACATTGAGTTTTGTGTACGAGGACATCATGATTACTGGGCTAATCTTAGAGTGGAACCAGACTTACATTCTAGGATCAAGGAAGCTCAAAAGGACGATGGTGATATTTGGGCGATTATTCAGAACATTGATCAACAGACGGAGTTTCGTGTTAACGATGACGGTATCTTATGGCAGGGCACTAGACTAGTGGTTCCTGATGACTTTACACTCAGGGAAGCTGTGCTGACTGAAGCTCACAGCTCTCCATTTACCATACATCCTGGTTCTACCAAGATGTACCACGACATCAAGCAACACTTTTGGTGGAGTGGTATGAAGCAGGATGTTGCCACCTTCGCTTCTAAATGTATGATCTGCCAACAAGTTAAGATTGAACACTAGAGAGCTAGTGGTTGACTACAACCATTAGATATTCCAGCATGGAAGTGGGATAAAATCTCCATGGATTTTGTTACTGGTCTTTCGGTGACTCAGAGGAAGAACGACGCTATCTGGGTTATTGTTGATAGGTTGACTAAATCTGCTCATTTTCTGCCGATTCTCAAGGAGCATCCGATCAGAAAATCAGCAAACACTTTTCAGAAGGAGATCATGAGACTGCATGGTACTCCATCAGAAATCATCTCTGACTGAGATCCCCGTTTCACATCACGTTTCTGGCAGAGTCTGCAGAAAGATTGGGGCACCAGACTTAAGCTCAGCACTGCCTTTCATCCTTAGTCCAACGGACAGTCAGAACGTACCATGCAGACATTGGAGGACATGCTACGGGTGTGTGCTCTAGAATGGTCAGGAAGCTGGGATGATTATATATTTCTAGTGGAATTTGCATACAACAACAGCTGGCACGTTAGCATCAAGTGTGCTCCTTTTGAGATGTTGTATGGTAGGAAGTGTCGCGCCCCAATCTGCTGGGATCAGGTGGGCGAATGACTTCTTGAAGGTCCAGAGATGATAGAGGTGACTAATGAGAAGGTCGCCGTGAAGCTTCAGGAAGCTCGTGCTCGTCAGAAGAGCTATGCTGATAAACGTCGTAGAGATGTATCTTTCAACATAGGTGATCACGTTTTCCTCAAGGTATCACCTGCACGAGGAGTTAAACGTTTTGGAATCAGAGGGAAGCTCAGTCCTCGCTTCATCAGACCGTTCGACATCATAGAAAGCGTTGCTGAAGTGTCATATCGTTTAGCGTTACCGCCTCAGCTATCACACGTTTACAACGTGTTCCATGTGTCCTTACTTAGAGGATACAACTATCATCCAGTTCATGTTGTCGAATATCCGCTTGATCAGATTCGAGAGGATCTTTCATATGTCGAAGAACCCGAGAGAGTTCTTGAACGACAAGATCGTGTCATGCGGAGGAAGACGATCCCTTTCGTCAAAATCCTCTGGAGGGATCATCCTGAGCGGGAAGCCACTTGGGAGACGGAGGAGTCTATACGAACTTCTTACCCTCATTTCCAGTTTTGATTTGGGTATGTTTCTTTTAGTTTATGTTTCTCCAATTCGAGGACGAATTGTTCTTTTAGAGGGGAAGAGTTGTAAATCCCGCATTAAAATACCATGAACAGTACACATGAACAGTGAACATATAAAAATACGATAAAATTAAAACTTTCCATTTATAATATAATTCACGTGTCACGATATTTAATAACATGTAATTACGTATATATTATAAATGTGTTAAGTACACGACATATAAAAATCACGATAATTAAACATGAACGTACACGTAAATAATTTAACTCGGGAAAACTATGGGTTTCTCCGTGGGCTCCCCATGTGCCGAGGCTAAACAAGAAAGAAAGGAAAAGGGTGGGCTTGGCCCATGACCCAAATTAATTATATGTTAAACAAAACACAAGGAAAACTTTAACATAATTTAGGTTTATAGAAAAAGTTCTCCCCTGCCTCCCTTTTCCCTTCTAGCCGCCGGCTATAGATCAACCACAAGGACAAACCGGACGATTTTGATTGTTGATTATTGTGTGTACGTGATCGTGATCTTAATCCTTTTCTTCCACGAGTGCGTATTATTCGTCAAGGCGGAGTAGTTTCTTCAGTATTTTCGTTATCTTCTACTGGACATAAGGTACCCAAGGTCGCAAGTAGGATCTTCAGTGTATGTGCGTCCGGATGGAAGCTATCCGGCCTCTTTTACCTTACACATTTATTCCTACTTTCTCATACTTTATTTCATTTGGACATTGTGTAGAAATGCTAAATCGGATCCGGTGGTCTAATGTGGTGGTAGATGGTGGTGGAAGCCATTGTTGGCTTAGAGAGAGAGAGAGAGAGGTTAGATGTGTGTGAAATGAATAGAAAATATATTAAGTGAAATGTGACACAACCAACACCCCTCCTTGGAAGCAAAGGAGGGGTATATATAGCCACACACGACATGCTTAACAGTACAAGAACCTAGTCTAGTCTAAACGTGTGTGACTATGATAACTAATGGGAATTCTTAAATGTCGTCACATAAAATGAGTTTCCAACAATCTTCCCCCATGGGACGACGTGTAGAATTCCTTACAATATTTTTTCCTAACAAGTGCATAATGATAAGAACAAGAGCTTTCTTGAAGCGTCCAATGCTGATGATGTCTTCTGAGGCCTTTGACTTCTAGACGACTCATCTTTAACTTGTAGTAGAAATACTGTAACGGCACGAGCTAAGTAACCCATACACTTCTGGTTAAGGAGAAGCTTCTGAATTAGCTTCCCCCTAATTCATGCCACATAAACTTGATGTAGAAGCTTTTTAAATAGCTTCCCCCTAAATCGACAATCCTCGTAAGCAACTTGAAAGTTTGGGGTACACCAAGTAGATCAACACCTTCTCTTCTCACGCTTGAATAATTCTTCTGAATTTTTCTTCCCCCTGAGAGTTCAAGTTATGCATACCAGAAAGAATCAAGACATTTCTTCCCCCACATGGTTGAAGAAAATAAACCAATCCCCATTATGAAGCTCAAACACTGAAGTGGACACTTTATCCCATTCATGAAGTTGACATTGTAACACCAGAGTCAATTAAGTCCCGGAAATGCACACGTCTTCTTCCGGAGATGCACCAGAGTCAATTAAGTCCCGGGAATGCATATAGGATAATGATGATGTTTAATTGCAACAATCAAACAATTAAACCTCGAATCAGTAGTGTACCGTTTGGAGATTGATAACGACACGAGTTAAAACACTGATTTTCTCTGCGGCTATGACAAATGTCATCCCGGAATGTCTTCAAGTCAAAAGAAGGTATGAAGTTCATCACGTGTACTCGTTGTGCGTTCAATGTGTCTTCTTCTTCCCCCTTGATGGTTTCGAAACTCGGAACCATCAATAAATTGTACGCACATGAACCTGAAATCTCGTGAGAATAATAAATAAGCTTAATTATATTTGGTGAGAATCAGCTGTTGATTGAAAATCTCTTCTCATAAACTCTCCATGGCCATCTTTACCAACCCACTTGAAGGCAATTTGAAGTGACCACTGATGGAATGAACCAGATACATCAAACATGAAGCTGAATAAGAATCCTTCGATCTTGTGACTTAAGCTTGCACTATTATTGAATGAAGAACGGTGGATAAAATTTTTAAGTGCTCAATGCATCACTAAAGATGTCTATAAGCACAACCCCTCTTGACATTATCCACGTCGACTATGCGCGTGACACTGAGTACAACAAAGTAACCCCTTTGAGTGATAGTTATCCGAGTCATCAACCATCCACCCCGAACCCGGAAACCAGATAACCAAGTCTTCATTCTAAGATTAAGCACGAACAAGTTATCTATTAAAAGATAAAATAAATACACGCCTTCGAAAAATTCGTCTCCGTCTTCAAATAATTAACATCCGATCCACAAAAAAATCTGTAGCCACTAAAAAATCGCCCATTTTTTCTTTGGTCTCGTCAAAATAAATGTTGTCACTTTGTCACGTCTCGGCACTTTGTTACGTCACTTGATCACTTTGTCACGTCTTGTTGTCACGACACATTCTTTTTTTTAAAAAAAAAAAATGCGACACATCATAAATACCCGACTCAATCCAATAACCTCGTAACTCAAAATCGACATGATTAATTTAGCAAGATTCGGATATATAAATGGTCGTCCCGAATACGATTGCAAAAATTAATCGGCCCACTCTATTCCTTCGGTTAAAGTAGTGATCGGCCCGTCAAAACGAATCAAGCCATTTGTCAAAGTCGGACCAAAAATAATACCACTTCAATATTAAACATTTGGTTGCCAACTACATACATATCCAAACTTTTTCTAGCAACAAAAATACGTGGCAACCTTTGTTTTAACAAATAAAACGTGGCTCTAATTAGCCAAAGTGGGACACAAGATAGAGTAGGTTCACAAACCCCATTAAAGTAGGGAAAAACGAATCATGTCACATAGAGAGCTCCGTCTCTCTACCCCTATCATCCTACATGTGTCCATCAATTTTTCAGCCCACGTCAGATAGTGTTAGTTGGATTTGACCAAGATATATAATAATTGTGAATCCCTAATTTATCTCACACAAAATCAAATTACACCAACATCACTCATCTCGTCTAGTGATATCCGCCCCCATTTTCATCTAACATAACCAGATGATATAAACAATGAAACTCCCCCTCTACATCAAAATCCATCTAATCTAACACATCTCATTCGCAGACCATTGAAACCTAAGCAAATCCCAAAATCACAGACCTCTTGGCTAAACAGAAACAATCATATCCCAATCAAGTAACCACAACACCCTGATCAATTCAACCTACCAAATCTAAATATGATAGGTGTCTTAAGCCGAAACCCTTACATGCAGATAATGACTCGGCATCAAGATCATTCCATGGTCTCGGGTAGGTTTGTATGGGCATGAGTTTAATTTGAGATTAATGATTTTGTTTAAACGGAAAAAAAAAATCCTTTTTACAGATTAAAAAAATAACGTTTTAACAAATTGAGATCATGATAGATTGATTTCGAGTCTATGATATTCGTCTGAATTAATATAGATCGAGTCTAGGTGATGGGTTAGGTGACGAAGGGATAGGATAAATTGAGTGGTGTTGAGGAGATAAAAGGATGGAGTGATGAAATTTGTTGATACTGTTTTGGTCTCGGTTTAGGTTTGACAGTCCAAGAGTCGGTTAATGTTACTGGTTTGAATATTGAATGAGTATGAGTCGGTTGTTAGATCATTACAGGTTTGGATTATGTTTGGTCAGGGGTCTCGGTCAAAAATTTTCTAAACATCTTGGTGTCGCAATGCAATGCAATGTTTGAATTTTGGTCTCGGCAGATTTGTTAAAGTTGTCCCAAAGTTTTTCTTTTAAACAAAGTCCATCGCAATGTTTTCTTATACAAGCCATCGTAATCTGAACCTTGACCCATCGCAGTTAAAACAAATGCTTCCATCGCAGTCAAAGTCAACAAGTCCATCGCAATCAAACGACTCATTACGATGGTACCCATTGCGATGGTACCCATCGCAATGGTTACCAGTCATCGCAATATATAAAAAAAATGGGCAGCATGACGTTAAGCATGTACCATTGCGACAGACCCGACCACCCATCGCAATGTGACTCATCAGAATGAGTCCCATCGCAATGGGTAAGTCAAACCCATCGGAATGTGTGAAAAACACCCCATCGCAATAATGCGATCGTACCAAGAAGTAGAGTCCAAAAGTGTACTTTGCTGAAAATCCGGGACAGGTACACTGAAAATGTTTACTGGGTAAATTTATCAGCAGAAAGAACACTGAAAACCAAAAACCAGAAACAGTAAACATTGACCAATAAAGATGTTAGATATGGACCCGTTTTGACTATGATATGATGATGAACCGAGAATAACATGTGACATTTTGGATAGGTTGGACAAAAAGAAAATAATATGACACATGATAACAAAGTTGGACAATAAAATAAGTATGACGTGACAAAGATTTTTGACAAAAATGGACAGGAATAAGTGTAACGAGACAAAAAAAAATGATTAGACCACCAAAATCGAGTATATAAACACGATCCAAGGATGGAACCGTAGCTCTGATACCAAATGTAGAAATGCTAAATCGGATCCGGTGGTCTAATGTGGTGGTAGATGGTGGTGGAAGCCATTGTTGGCTTAGAGAGAGAGAGAGAGAGGTTAGATGTGTGTGAAATGAATAGAAAATATATTAAGTGAAATGTGACACAACCAACACCCCTCCTTGGAAGCAAAGGAGGGGTATATATAGCCACACACGACATGCTTAACAGTACAAGAACCTAGTCTAGTCTAAACGTGTGTGACTATGATAACTAATGGGAATTCTTAAATGTCGTCACATAAAATGAGTTTCCAACACATTGTTTAGTCCTTTCCTTTACAGTAATTAATATTACTTGTGTGTGAGTTACTTAGACTACCGATGTTTGATTTTGGTATTTCTATTTATGGTCATGAATGTTTATACATTTACCTTGCATGCTTTGATGACACGTCATATTTTGCTATAGCATTCCATCTTAACAAATGGGGTGTTACATCTGTACTTATAAACACTTATTATTTTGATGTCAGCCAGTATAACGAATTCCCTCTCTAGCAAGACTTGAGAAAGCTGAAAGGAATGTAATCTGCCAGCCACATAAAACCAATTTATTTTTGTGATGATAAGGTCCTGTTCATGTACCCGTTATGATAACATCATGAAATACTGAAATCATTACTTTACTATTGTATGGGAAAAAAAGGTTTCAGATCGCCATCCATATTCATAGCAGTGTTACCCATACCACTTTCTCCTATTGATAACATCCTGATTAATTAGTCTTTGTTTTGTTTCAGAGGGTCCAACATATAATCTTTCTGGTTCAGCACAATAACAAACACCATCTTCATTTCGAGTGACTAGGAGCTACAACTTCAGCCTTTCCGTAACACCTTTACACTTTGTTAAGGGTGGCTTACTATGTGAAAGTCCCAATTGTGGAAACCTTCGTTTCCGGATCTTTTAAGCAACTAGGAATGCATCATGTTCATATGATTATACAATCAAAGCGGAATTAGAACACGACACATTAACAAGGTGTTTAGGCACGAATAACATGAATTAAAACAAAAGGGATGTTCATTATATTAATAACAAACATCCACTAGACGTGTATACATTGAATCCCACGTCTAGTGCACACACACCTTTAGGTTTACATTGTGAATGAATTGATATTAAAACCTAAGACCCTTGGTTCCTTTAATAGTGTAAGGATTAGGGTTTACAAGAGATAATAACAAATAAACAAGTAAATATTCTATTTAAATAAACTTATGCAGAATATATCTTGCATGTTTATCTAAATAGAAGCTTCCATAAGCTTCTTGTCTACGTTTCTATCAACTCTTAAATTACATGTAACAATGCTTAGATTGTACATGACAACTCTTGAGCCAACAACGCTGGATTTGTTCTTGTCAACGCCTAAATTGCTCTTGATAACGCTTAGACAATATCTTCATGTTTTCTTCGTCTTTGAGTTTCTGCCACATCAACTTTTTGACCCAACAATCTTCCCCTAGTTGATGGAGGCAAAACTCTATGTGTATCTCTTGTAAGTTGTACATGATCTTCAAATTGCTTCCCCTCAAGTGTAGCATGTATGTTCTTCCCCTTTTTGTCACATCAACAGGGAAGTAAACAATGTATGCAATCTTTGAAGATTCTCCAAATGTAGGCTCTATGTAATGATCTTGAAGAAAAACAAATATAATATTTTTGATGTAGAAGTAGAATAACCCAAACTTTGTATTTCTTTCACCCAATTGCTCACTAGTTGATAAACTCTTCCCCTAGTTTTCGAAACGACTAGAGAAAAATGCAACTCTTTCACTGCAAAAGGGGGCTCAGTTTATTGGTAAGAACGGGAACTGAAACCAACAAAAACCGCACAACTATAAGCCAGTTGTTAACTATAACAATATATTTAGATCCAATGATAAAGGTGTATTGCTCACCCATCAGTTTTTGTTACATACGGTACTGGTAACCTCCACAACTATGAGCCAGCTGTTAGCTATAACAATATATTTAGTACAGAGACAAGGTGTATTGCTCACCTATATAAGAAAAACAAATTTGTGAAAACTAACTTCAACATCAAACTTACCATAAGAAATCTTCCCCTTAATCATATACTTCTTTATGAAAAATATCCGAGCCATAAATATCAATTTGATATTCTGTATAGAAACAGAGATCTCATGTACCTTCGTGTGTAAATTCCTCCTTTTTGTGTGCTCAAAACGTACTAATTTACTCAAACAGCAGCAAACATTGTGTTATCCGAGATCCTTCTCTATCCAATATATCTGGAATGTGTATTGTCACATATCGGACAATACCTAACAGCGTTTGAAAAACCATATCTCGGACGACACTGTCAACGCTGTCAGCGTTGACTTATTCTGTCAGCGTCAAATTCTTCCTGTCAGCGTCAAATATCTTCCTGTCAGCGTTTGATTCAGTCCATGCCAAAATCAACTCCCAAAAAAAACATATTCCACATTGGCTACCTCACGTGAATAACTTGTGTCGTGTGAATAAACCATCATAGTATCTTCATGTGAACACACCTTAAACACAATCGTGTGAACACAAGTTTTTTTTCCACCAATAAGGAAGCTATAACCGTGTGAACACAATTTTGGAAGTAACGTCACTTGCTATTAATCTTTGATCATGTGAATCGCAAGTCTACATTAACCATGTGAACACAATCATTAAAACCGTGTGAATGCTATTCAAAACCTTTGACTTTCTGTTTTGTCCTTCTTGATACTTTGTAACCGATACTTCAAACATATCACAAATACGCATGATACGTTTGCTTTTTCTTTGTTATGTTCACACAAGATAAATTAAACTGCTTGTTTTGAACGAATCTCTTGTGCCAATATTTTGTACCACTGAAACCTCATGAATACATCTTCACATGGTACGAACATATCTGTATCTTTATCAGCAAGTGCACTTCGAGAACCCTTGGGACTAGCAGCCTTCATCTTGGTAGTAATTAATCAAGATCATAGATCATGCCATATTAGGGTTCATCATGGATTTAACAACCCACTCACCAAAGCTAGTAAAACATGATCATAAATAACAGTTCTGGAACAGATTTTCTATTTAGAATCGAGCTAGGGTTTGAATGAAACCCTAATTCGTGATTTTATGTGAAAAAGAAAACCTTGTACCTTCTTTACAGCCAACTTCGACCTCGAATAACTTTTTCATGAGTGCTCAGATCGAAGATCCCTTCGGTGAGATCCTAGAAACAAGTGCCAAGAATCTACAGTTCAAAAATCACGAAGATCCAACGGTTAACGAAGGAGAGATCGTGTTTTGAACATAGCTGTCCATAGAAAACTGCATTCATCCACTGCTGACTTTGACGCCTAATAACGTTTTCTTGGGGATAAAACTTGACAATCCCTCCGGTGGATGTTTAGATATATGTATGTAGAACACACATATAAAATTTCGTGACGATCCAACGGTTCAATCAAAAGTTATGACCTTCTGAATACTGCTGCGCACACAAAAACGTCCAGAAAAACCCTAGACGGATTTTTCTTCTTTTCACCATACACGAACACCTTGTTGGTCCTAGCATCACGAGCCACAAGGCTCTGATACCAATTGTGGAAACCTTGGTTTCCGGATCTTTTAAGCAACTAGGAATGCATCATGTTCATATGATTATACAATCAAAGCGGAATTAGAACACGACACATTAACAAGGTGTTTAGGCACGAATAACATGAATTAAAACAAAAAGGATGTTCATTATATTAATAACAAACATCCACTAGACGTGTATACATTGAATCTCACGTCTAGTGCACACACACTTTTAGGTTTACATTGTGAATGAATTGATATTAAAACCTAAGACCCTTGGTTCCTTTTATAGTGTAAGGATTAGGGTTTACAAGAGATAATAACAAATAAACAAGTAAATCTTCTATTTAAATAAACTTATGCAGAATATATCTTGCATGTTTATCTAAATAGAAGCTTCCATAAGCTTTTTGTCTACGTTTCTATCAACTCTTAAATTACATGTAACAATGCTTAGATTGTACATGACAACTCTTGAGCCAACAACGCTGGATTTGTTCTTGTCAACACCTAAATTGCTCTTGACAACGCTTAGACAACATCTTCATGTTTTCTTCGTCTTTGAGTTTCTGCCACATCAACTTTTTGACCCAACAGGTATTGCATCAAATTTTGGAACATCGACGTCTATATATGATGCTACTCCTTTCTAATACATCGGTAGCATTTCGGGACGGTTTATACCCATTTAAAAAATATGATAATAATTCGTCTTATGTATATGCATATAAAGTTCCAACAGTTTGTAGCATGTATACTACATTATTTCTGATAGATACATTTAAATTATCAAAGAATGCCAATTATAATGAGAAGCTTGTCTCTTAAACTGTAGGATTTCATCTACAATATCAAATATGGGATTTGTATTCTCGGAGCAGGGATTCTTGACATTGCTGGTTCTGTAGCAACTCAATTAGTATATGTTGTAGTGCTATAGGAATTGTCTACCAGGTCGGTCAAATTCATGAACCATTTCACTGTCACTGTTATTTACTGGCGGTGACAAGTGAGTAGGGTATGTAACAGTCGAACAAACTAGCAGGTTATGTAACGCGTCAACAGACTACCTTTTGGTTATATTCCACTAACACTTTATATTATCTAAATACTACTGTAATTTATATATTAATTTTCTTTACAAAAAAATTTGTTTTTAGTAATAAAGAATCTATATTTTAAGCAGGTCTTAATGACTGGTCAAAGTCGCCTCGACAAACAGTTGAGAGCCGGTTTGGTCAGTTCTCGGATTTTTAAGATAAACATAAAAACCTACAAATGCATGTTATGCTTTTGTTATAGAGATATATAGGTCTTAGCTATTTTTTTCTCCGTGTCTTTTTTAACTTCTAAGCTTTGGATGTGTTTGTGCGCTTATACGAAAATGCAAACTATTAAGATGGTGTAATATATAGTTGTAAGCAAAGCACTTGGTTCAGACACATGTTAGGTTTGCATACAACTATATATTATAGAATCTTAATAGGTTGCATTTTCGTAAAAGACTCATACTCCACCAAATCATAAGTCTTTTATTTTTTGCATACAACTATATATGCCCAATAGAATGGTAGGTTTGCGTAATAGCAGATTTTATGATTTGGTGGAGTATGAGCCTTCATAAATTGGTTTATTGACAATCCTAAATCTAACAATCACATGTAGAAAAATTAAATTTTGAATCATAGGTAGAAAAAGTAATATCTTCTAATAGTAAAAAGAAAGGCTACAAACTTCATATGATGAACAGGTACCTTACTTAGGATGATGCATGTCTTCTTAGTCCTTTCAAGACTTTAATCCCATCTCCATTTGTGACAGGAATTTGCTGAAGATTTTTCTAGATAAGATGTGTCATGGTAAGCTATAATTATCTAAACCATCTTCTTTCCTGACTTCAATTGATTTTCCCTTATAACAAACTTTATTATGTGCAATAGGTTGCAGATTCTGCCGTTGGAAGTTGCAGAATGAAGATGACCAGAGCTCTTCGAATTTTTTTACCTATTACTAGGCATGTGCCTGTCCATATTAGTCTGTCATTTTTTACCTGTTAATTGATATGGTTCTATTTGAATATTTAAATGTCCAACCATGCAGGTGTCGTTTTGTACATTCTATTGGGCAACTCATATAGTACTCAATAACATATCAACAACTTACAAGTTACAAGAATATTTTATTTTATGTATTAGCTACAACTTCGATAACTTTTCTACTATCTATAGAGCACGATGGCTGCTTCAAAGGGTCTCGGAAAATTGATTTTCCTATATTTCCAGGTAATTGATTATGCCACTGAGTTTTGTGATTTGCATACCTACAAAAGTGAACAATACATACCAGATAACTAGCTTCCAATTGGATTATGTTTGGTAGTTATTTACATAAGTTTTTTGCCCAGTTTAGTTAGGTTCCCCTGTTAAAAAACTCTGTATATCTTTTGAGTACATTGACATTAGTAATCATGGCATTAAGATGAAACGTTATCTGTTATAATAACGAGCTTTTATAAATACTTTTTATTTATTTGTTGGGATTTTTTTCAAGAGAATATATAGTTTTATTTCAAGTATAATATAATGTGCTCCCTGTATTTATGAAATAACAAGAATTATAATTAATGCATGCTCAGGGCTGCTCCTAATATATGGAAAGTTGTCTGGTTGCTTATGTGGTTCTTCATACTATGAAAGATTGTGGCCTTGTGGGTATCAGTCAGTGCTTTGCCGCAGCTAATGGGTTTTAGATCTATGTAAATGCATTTTCTTCTTGCTAAGTTCATTTACAAACAACATGCAAGTCTTGGCGGTACAAATTTTAATTTTGTATTGAACTCCTGTCAAGTACCCTTTTTAGGGAGGACTTTATTTTTTGTTTTGGCTAGGACGGTGTTAATCCATTGAAATTGAAAGGGTATTCCTATCCGCGTTGGGTGGCTT